>APFE030806360.1:36198-49626 GCA_000404065.3 Pinus taeda | reverse complement strand
GTTTGAGGGGTGCAGGTAACCCCACTCTATGGAGTCCGGGGCAGCACCCTGGAAAATTTTGTTTTTGGACCCTATATTAGGTTGGGTAGACCTACCTATGGTTTTGTGCATGATTTTTCACACATGATTTTGGACGTGATGGTTTTCGGTCCATGGCTTTGGATGTGATGGTCCATGGTATTGGATGCTTTGGCATGTATAAATATGTATTGTAACATTGAAAGGAACATAATGAAAAATCCAGCTGGTAGTCTTGGTTTTGGGATCCAGGGGAAAATCTCTGTGTATATGTGTTTTATGTGTTATGCTCTCACATTGTTTATTTTCTGTGTTTTAGAATTCGTATGCAGGTAATTTCTGTACAAGGTTAAAACCTACAGAGAGAGCATATCTTGTGTCTTGTGTGTGTGTGTGTGCTTATTTTGTCGTTCTCTAATTTTATGCATAATTTTCATTCGCATGCATACGCTATTACAGTTAAATCCACATATCTTAAATTTTAATAAATTGTAATAATGTATATTTTTTCAAATTTTTAATATAATATTATTAGATCTATTGTGACAATCTGTCGAGTGAAATATCCACGATAGTTTACAGATCACTTCTTCCATATCTTGTATTTGATCCTGGATTTTAGATATCCTCATAAAGTATCAGTCTATTCCATCTTCCTTTGCCACAATTAGCTTATAGAGTTCTTTCCTCAATGAGATGACTTCTTCAGCGGTGCTTACATAATACAAATCTACTAGTTTGTTATAGATTTATTTTGAAGTTTTAAGTTTGGATACATATGGGATGAGTGCATCCTTGATAGGTTCTATGATAATCCTTTGGACCCTAAATTACCCTTTCATATACTTTGCAAGAGCTTGAGCATCTTCTTTTCTTGGTTTAGCGATAGATCCTTTGACCTGTTCCGTAACCTCATTTCAATGAGATTCAGATCTATCCCTTTCTTCCATGCATGATAGTTTGAAGTCCTAACCAATTTGTTGCTTTCCTTGCAAAAATACATTTTGACATATTCATATGTGGACATAAATATAGTTACTTGATAGGATTCTCCTTTTTGGATTGCAGACTACTGTGGTGTGATTTTTGAAAGGAGCTCGGATTTTCCAACAAGGAGAAGGATTCTCCTTCTCCTTGTTGCTTCCTTGATGTTGATGATGATATAGAGAGTAGAAAACTTATCCTTGATGAAGGTAGTTTTCTTCAAGAGTGATTCTTTATCCCACAGAGAGTGAGATCTCGTTAGATCCTTTGATGAATATCAATGATGAATTCTTGGTGATGTCTTCAATGGTAATGACCTTGATTCGTAGATCTCTTAAAGTTGGCCTTATTTCCTTGATGATGATCCCAAAAATTCTTTGTAGACTTCTCCTTTGATCTAGTGTTATAATGCTTTCTTTGTAGATCTTGTCTTAAAGATGATATTTGCGTTGATGCATTTCTCAATATTTGATCCTTGAGTGTCCCTTGATAGGATGTCCTTCCTTGACTTGGTCACCTTAGCTCTGATACCATGTTGAGAAATCTAGGGCATCAAGATTAAGTGGTTTATATTCTATTAGTAACTGCTTGTGAGA
Organism: Pinus taeda; assembly: GCA_000404065.3. Classification (NCBI taxonomy): domain Eukaryota; kingdom Viridiplantae; phylum Streptophyta; class Pinopsida; order Pinales; family Pinaceae; genus Pinus; species Pinus taeda. The sequence goes on along the minus strand of APFE030806360.1, from coordinate 48,028 downwards.
GATTTGTACTTCTTAGATTAAGATCTTATTTTACTTAGATTATTAGTGTTCTTGTTCATCAAACAGTTACCAATGCATAAATCATAAAGAGACAAGAGACAAAATATAGGCTATTAGCCAGGGCTAAAACATCTCCTTCCTAAGAGGAAAATCCTAACAAATTCTTCTTCTAATAGAGATTCCAATTGACGAATACCAATACCAAGAACCTAGGCCTCTTTTCCACTCTAAGACCAAGCCACAATACCTCTTAGTTTAAATCCTTTCTTCAATGGTCAAACTATTTTATTCTCCTTCCTTCTATGTTATATTTCAAATATTGGCTTCTTAGAATAGACCTGCTACCTTGTTATCACTTTTCTTACATACTTCGGCTTGATGAATCTTCCCTTGATTCAGCCTCCCAAGTGACCCTAATATCCTCAACCCTTCTAGAACTCTTCTCGACTTCTTCTGCAACTAATTCTACCTTTCTTCTTACATGAGTGACATGAGATACCCCCAAAACACATTCGGATATCTTCCCTTCTTCTTCGCTAGTGAGGAAGCCTCCTTCTTGAGCTTCTCACTCATTATAGTGTTGCTCTCCTTGGTCATTTGCACTACTTCTAACCACAGACTACTACCAAAAATACTTCTTTGAAATTATGTGCCTAATGAAATCTACACGACCAAATTTATAGCTGTTGGAGCTGTAATAAGCTGACGTGACTTGGAGATGTGCCAACATGTCCTCTAGAGAGATATAATTATTCCTTTTGTAGCCGACTTGAAGGTAGATATGTGTGCTTGTCTTAGAGGTCTATTTATACTTATCTAATGATAGATACAATGTAACATGCCCAAGAAGGATCCTTCATATATGACATAGACTCAAATTGACTTTTATGACTAGATGACAAATCCTAAAGGCTCACAATGGGATCCATCACTACAAATAAAATTCTTTGCTTATGAAACCCATGAGACAAGCATTACAATAATAATTTATTTTTCTTCTTCTCATAACTTACATAAAATCACAATTACACATGTCATTATGAAGACCGAACCTAGTTACACTTTTCAACAGTGACCAGGCATGGGAATACAAAGAGAAGAAGATTGTTCTATTAGTTATAGATGATTCTGGAGTCTCTGACATTCTATTAAGATGTCTTTTATTGCGAATGAAATCATAACATCCCCAACGCCTGACCCTATTGATATTGTAATTGTAGTTAATTATGTTATTGATCCATATATGGTCATGTAAATGTTGCACATAGTGTTGTCATTGATAACAACAAGATGTCATTGATGTTAAAGAGGATATATGAGACAAAAATGATTCCACTTATGATGTCCACGAAAGCAGTAGGATATCTTATAAGATTCCCATCACGAGAAGTTAAAGGTATTTAACATTATTTGTGTTTTTGATGAAGTTATAACGCTTAAAAGACCTTACAAATAGTATGGTTGTGTATGTATCATCAATACCTTTCCAATGGTATATCCTTCTTTGAAAAACTCATCTTAGATGAAAAGTTATGGATATTTGAAGATTTGATATTAATTATGTGTCAAAACTATAAGACAAAACCTAAATGATTAATGTGTTAAATAGTGTGCATCTTATGAGTGCATCCACCATCCATTGACCTAGTGAATAACATATTTCCATAGAACATGCACAATGGTTAGTCTTTTTAAATGTCATGCACATTTTCAAGATCTTACGTACATTATGGACAGATGAAGAAATTGAATGGTGGATGAATTGGTAACCTACATGATATTGAACCCAACACCATGACCTTCCTCAAAGTGACACATACTTAGCCCAGATTGGTTGACATGTGGCTAACTATAAACCTAGATCACTTATGTCAACATACTAAAGTGGATTCACTTGAAGATGCCATGTGGCATGGAAAAATGGTGAGTTTCAGTTGGAAAAAGGGTTAAAAATTGGGTGACATGTGGCACCTCTCATAGGCTACCATGTTGAAGGATGATGTCAATATCTTGTCATCATGTGAACAACCATTTTCCTATAAGGACACAATTGTAGGTCCTGGTCGCATTGAACCAAGGAGTTGAACTTGAAAGGGTGAATAAACAAGGCATGGTCATATGGTGGGACCAACCTTGACCATATAGCCGAATCTATAGTCAAATAACATTATGTTAAGCCCTACATATATGGAGTGGTTACATGGCAGGATATAGCCTGAAGTTTAATGAACAAACTTGGCATGGAGCTCAAATTTTAATGGGGTTGGATGGGAAAGGCATAGGCCCCCCATGACACAATGGAAAGTTTAATGAATAGGAATGTACAGCATAACACCTACATTACATGAATGAATGTCATTCCAGGACAAAGCCATGAATTTGTGGGTTGGCTCTCCATCATTCGGGGCCATATATATATATATATATAATATATATATCTATATATATATATATATATTATATATATATATATTATAGTATATATTTTATATATATATATATGTATGTATGTATGTATGTATGTATGTATGTATGTATGTATGTATGTATGTATGTATGTATGTATGTATGTATGCATGTATATGCATCCAAATAATTCATTCAACATAACATGCAAACAATTTATGAATTGGTAAATCCAGTCTCATAGAAAAGCTCTGGAGTTCTATATGGTTTCATGGATAGTGAAGGCTCGAAACTCATTTTTGAATATGATTCAAACTCGTGAATTTGACCTTCACTATGGTTGTGGTGAAGTGCTAACTACGGTGCTTTTGGTTGATCAGTACACTGATGTGAACTAGAACACGAAGGACACCATGCAGCAAGGGTGGCATGAGGGCCATAACCGTGCCCAAGTTTCAGAGCATCATTATAATGAAGTTGAAGGCATAGGCTCTCAAGCCACACATGTAACTCAATTGGTAACACGCTCATACTGGATCGGCCAAGACCCTAGTTTGAGTCTCGATGGTACTCAGGTCAGCAATTTTTTATTCATTGAGTTCATTTTGTAGAATAGATTACAGACCACCGATGGTTGTAGCCAAAATATGAAAGTGTTGGTGACCAATTTTTTTTGAATTTTTTGTGGAATTATGCGAAATAATGTGTGGTAGAGGAGGATGGCATGAAAGGATGGGAAACGATTCGCATCAAAGAGGATAGCATAGGGAAATAAGTTGCAACACAATGGAGCACTATGCGCAACACATAAAGTGCTAGCTGGATGAGAATGCATCCTAGGTCTTGGAAACCTTTGAGCACTACTAAGAAGGGGGGGTGAATTAATAGTGTTACTTATTATCAATTTTTACCACTTTAAACTTCTCTACTAAATCATGCATATGTTAACCAACAACTTATTAGATCATCACATAAATAGATAACCATGTAAGAAACTAAGGAAAACAATAACGAGAGAAAAAATAAACAACACATTAACACAATCACATCATCACATATGAGACACAAGATATCTAGTGGAAAACCCTTCACCAGGCAAAAAAACCACCCTTGCTACTATTGCACTGCTTTGAATCTTCTATTAAGAAAAAAATGTCTTTTACATAGATTTTTTTATTCCCATCATCTAGGAGACTCGACTTCATACACAATATGCCAACACCAATCAGCGAAGAGTCTCAGTTTTGCTGATAATCTTGGAAGACTTTGTTCACACATGGATCTACAGACTACCATGTGCTGAAAGCCACCATGATCAATGATGCTCGCCCAACTCTGATTGGACTATCCAACTACAAGTGGATTGAGAAATTGTTCCTTTCGCTAAAACTTCACAATCACTGCTCCACACCCATGAAGTCATTTCTCCTCTACTCTATGTGGACCTTGTTTCATCTATTTTCATACCGGATCCTAAGACTTCTCTTGTCAACTTGATTAAGCTCTGTAATGCGATATCCAATAGCAAGACATCATCAAAAAATATAATAAAATAACCATAATCATATGCTCTCCACTGTAGAAAAATAGTGGCCACAATGCATGCATCAAATCTGAATAGCATAATCACGGGCAACTAAAAAAAACTCACACTCAGCTAAAATATGATTACTACATAATATAATCAATAGCATAAAACATAATGGCTATGTGCCAAATGCATCAACAACACCTGCAAAACAAAAGTGAAAGTTTCAAATATGGAGCTATACCAAGCTCTCCATCTCTACCAACACACTTTGCTACAACTCTCTTCTTCTCTGATCTGTTATCTGAAATTCTAATTGAAAACGTTTCTTCAACAAATAGATATGCTTGAACTGATGCCATTAGAGCTCATATATTGAAGCAATATTTCTTACCATTACGTCTGAAGCACACTCACTCAATATAGTCTTCTCTCACTCACTATTATACTCAACCAACCAATACTCAGCTCCAAAATGATGTATATAAAATGTGTTGGGTGAAATTCACCTTAGAGTTGGGATCAAGAGTGCGCTAATTTAATGAAATCAATCCACTACCAACACTACTTGTGCACTAAATATATTCACACCCATTGGAGGACTTACTTGACCAATTTTGACCTTTGCAAATTAATTTAGAAGCTTCCCTGAACATATAAGTTGAAATACATCAGATGTGTGTGATGAATCCAGAGGATTTTTCATGAAATGGCTCAACCTCATGGAAAACTCTTGCTTCCTTACGTTGCAACTAATCCCAAGAACTTGTATGCCAACAGTTGGAGCCTTTCAACCACTCCCACAAGATTGCATGCCAGCGTTTTGGGAAAAACCTAAGGAAACGCATAAAACTTCATTCCAGAAACTTTGCCAGTTGTTTGGTCACCTGCATCACCTCCTGTACATGCCTCCAAACAACTATTAAGCTTAATAACACCTCTGCAAGTGGATCAAACGTGTCTCCCAAGTGCTACTAGCAAGTTGACTAAAAGGCCAACAAACAATGGTTGACAAGACTGCCAACAAGTCCTCTACTCTCCTTGTCACCTACATAAGTTGTGACACATTTGAACACACTTTGTAGCACCTTTGTAACATCATCGTTAGATTATCACATAACTACAACAATTCATAAGCATCCTACCAAGATCATCAACAAGAAGCACACCTCCATCACATGTAGCAGCATCATCCACTTGTAGTAGAATATCTAATGCTTCTAATCAATGCAATCAAGGAATTACAAGAATCAATATTGACATTAATGCACATGCCAACAGATGCCATCACAAGACAAACCTCCATGAACTACGTGCTACCAACAAGCTACATCATCAAAACGTTGACATTAAGGGTTGACATCAATGCTAACTTAACTTGTTGTAACCATGCAATAAGGAAGGCATCCACACATCAGCTAGGCTACATAGGTTTGACATCAATGCCAACATGAGCTAGCTACTACCACTCAATTCCAACTCAACTAGCTTCAACCATGCTACAAGGAATACATCCACACATCAACTAGGCTACATAGAGTTGACATCAATGCCAACATGAGCTAGCTGCCATCATGAACCAGTGCCAACATAAGCTAGATGGAACCATGCACACCATAATGCCAATAATCTCCCTCTTTCACATTGATGGCAAGCACACACAAACTCCAGACCAATATCCTTTATCACTCCCCCCTTGACATCAATCGAAAAGGGTCAACTCCATCTGATAAGGAAAAAAAAGTGAAACATAATCACTGAAGCATTGGACCTCCATATGGCTTAAAAACAATGTACATCAACAATCATCCATGCCTCTCATATCAATAGCAACAAACACATATAATAAATCAACATTCAAAGTGGCATGTCCACCAACAACCTCTAGCAATGACAACAACATGCACATGAGGCAATCACACAAGCACCTATGAACATCATCATAATAACAACTACAAGCAACATCAATTATATGCAACAATATGCACATGATGAACCATCCAACACTCTCCACATAGAAATCACATAGCAGCCACCTTATTCACATTCATGAATGGATATCTATATAAATTGGGACCAAACAAAACACTGAAAAGATGTGTTCTTGAGCATGAACATGAAATAATAATTGATGAAGCACATGTGTGTCCCTTGGGTGGCTATTATCAAGCAAACATGATGGCAAGAAATATTCTTCATGAAAGCTAGTGGTGGCCGACTTTACACAAATATTGTTGGACAAAATTGAAAAAGTGTGATATTTTTCAAGGAATGGGTTGACCACTATGGAAGGATGAAATGCCCCTACACTCAATAAACTTCTATTTACCGTGCAAGATTTGGGAAATTTATTTTTTCATCCCATTCCCTTAAATAGGGAGACAAACTAAAACTGAGTATATAATCATAGTGGTTGAATATTTAAAAAAATGGGTTAGATAGAGATAGTCAAATTTTGTACAAAACAAATTGAAACTAAATTCATTTATGAAACCATTGTCACAAGATTTTTATGTCCATTAACTATCATCATTGATCAATGCACCCATTTTGTTAATGAAACAATTAAAGTATTGCTACAAAAGATTAAGACTGATCATAGAAAAAAAATTGCTTATCATCCACAAGAAAATAACATAGTCGAGTCCTTTAATAAAACTTTGCACAAATGATTGACTAAAATACATGTGATTGTATGAGATGACTGAGATGATAAGTTCCTAGTAGTTTTATGGGCCTATGGGATTGCTTATAAGAGATTGATTAGTCATACACCCTTTAAAATTGTATCTGTGAAAGAAGTTATCATTCCACTACACTTCTAGACAAATGCATCAAGGGTGTCATTTATACTTAGATATGAATTTGATAGATCTAAATAAGAGTTCCTTCATCAATTAAAAAACCTTAAAGAAGAACAATTCACTGCATTACAACATCGAGAGGTTTAGAAACCAAAAAAAAAAAAAAATACTTGGCATGACTAACATATCAAATTAAAAGATTTGGTCCTACTTTATGACAATCAAATCAAAGGTAAACTAAAACATTTGGGGACAACATGGTTTATCCAACCAATTGGTGTAGCATAATTAAGAACTTTTCAAGGGAACTTGTTTCACAAGGCTGTTAATGGGACTTGAATAAAAAAATATTATTCATAACAACAATGAGTTTTCTATTGGTGAAAACCTCCTTAGAGGTGTTAATAGAAATGGACTAGGTCAAAAGCCACTTGTGGTAAGCCCCAATAATAAATTTAATTTTGAAAATGAAAAAAAAAACAAAGAGAAGAAAAGAAATAGTAAAGTAAAAAATGAAAAAAAAAAAAAAAAAAAAAAAGAGAAAAAAAGAGAAAGAAAAGAAAGAAAAACTAAAGTAATAAAACAATTGGTTATGGAAGAGTTACATAAAAAACTCTCTCAATACAACAATTTACTTAAGGAAGCCATAATCGACCTTGATCATCAACAATTGCATTTCATCAAACATTGCAACTAAGAAAAATGGACGAGGAGAAAATCTATTGGAGAGTCAGATGATCAGAGCATGCTAGTATGGAGCAATTGGAAAAAAAAATTGCAATGCCACGAAACAAATCACACTTAGATAGGAAGTATCTTCATCAATTGTTTGAAAAGTGTGTGGGGAAGTAATCAAGTGAGGAATCCAACAATTAAGTGAATGAGTGAGTTAGGAAAAACACAAAGTCAAGACAATCGACCACTATAAGGGAATTAACCATGTGGTTAGGACAGACCATAACAAAATGATTGCCTAAGAAAAACGAAGAATGGAATATTTTGACTAGAAAAATGAAAACTCATCAGCTTCTTTTGCAGAAAATTAAATTGACTAATAGCATAGAGTCAACCAAAGAAAGAAAACTGACTAGTTGCACTAACTTAACCAAAGTAGAGAAATCAACCAAGTTGAAAGACTCAATCAAAGTAAGGAACTCAACTATGATAAAGAAATTGAACAAGTTGGCAACATCAAATAATGAATGTATTATGACTCCAATACTAATGCCCACAATGTATGTCAGGACACATTGACATGATATTCTCATGTGTGAAATTAACACACCCCCACATGAAAGGTTTACAAATAGAGATGCTTCATACAATAAAACCACATTGTATTTAAATCTTGAGTGATAAAGAGTTTTGTGCAAAGATAAAGAGAAATAATTATTAATCATCCAACCCACAAACTTTGAGTAGACCTCTAACCGTGAACAACCTCCAACCATGTTGAGAATTTGGGGGAAAATTTGAATGAGTGAAACCCGAGTGGAACAAATGACCAAGTAGAAATTAGATAAGTCAACTACAAAAAGGTTACAAATAAGAATGCATAGTATCCAATAGGAAAATATGGAGGAAACACCCTAGGATAAGCATTAACAAAATTTTACAAGTAGGAAATTGTCATCAACAATTAGAAAAACAAAATCCAAGTCCTTGAAAGAGCACACTTTAAAAATTACTTGGGTGCTTTGTACATTGCACCTAAGTAGATTTCAATCTATTAATTTATCAAGTCAACTACAACAAAATTACAAATAAGAATGCATAATATCAAATAGGAAAAGAAGCAGGAAATACCCTGGGATAAGCACTAACAAAATATTACAAATTAGGGACTTATCGTCAACAATTGGAAAAAGGAAATCCAAGTCCTTGAAATAGCACACTTTATGAATTACTTAGGTGCCTTGTAGATTGCAAAATTTGTGGAAAGTTCATGGTGATTCAGTTTCATGAGGGAATGTTGTGGTTGGAGTAACCATTGCCAATTGTAGTAGGTACTATACGTCAAATCATAGGTACTCTCCATAAGGGTAAAAACATTCTAAATACTTATGACCCTACTCTGTGGATGGAAAAAAATGATTAGATTGACTACTGCTAAAAACTACAAAGGGATAATAACAAGTGAAAGATAGGCATGACAAGGGGGAATGCATTATTGTTTCTTTATGTCTCACTCTATTAGATTGGGCATCCAACATAAAATTAACCATATTCAAAGCAATTAGGTGGGTTGCATCGAGTGGTAGGATATCAAATAGGATAAGACAAATTGTATGGAATATCAAAACTTAGGAAAATTAGTCATATATTCCCCAACCATTAATCTAGCTATCTATGAGCCAAGTTAGCCCCATCAATGAGATGAATTCACCAAAACAAAAGTGTGAACAATGCCTAATGACAAATTCTTTGTAAATATGTCAACAAGAACAACTGAGTCCTTACCAACCAACTAGGTGTTCAAGGAATGGGTGAAAATTCTAAAGAATGTAGTTCATACAAATGGAGGGTTTCATAAATAATCAATTGAGATTTGCCCAACCTAGTCCACATTTAGCTATGCATGAACACAAATAAACTCTAGTATGTTTGGCGTAGTCCTTCCCCTCCTCACAAAAAGAAAGACTTGACATATCAATAATGCATATTTTTGTTGATCTTGAGTGCCAAGAAAAAACTGCATTCCCAATTCCACTTGTCTTTATAGGAAGGCGAGATAATGTTATCATTATTGGAAGTATAATTGGAATAGGAAAGAAAGAACAAATTACACACAATTCCTTTCATAATCAACCAAGATACCTTAGTCATCTCACCGCATAAATAACCACAAGCCAAAAGTAAGTAAGTTTTTAAGCAAGAGGAGGCAATATAAGCAAAGCCACACCTCAACTAGAAAGAGATCCTCAAAGATATCAACACAACCAACTTTCAAGATCCTAAAATGAAGAAATAATTGGACAAAGTCACTTAAAAGGTGCTCCATGATACAAAATATAAATAAACAAAGTCACTCAAAAGGTGCTCCATGATATAGAATAAAAAAAAAAAATTGACTCCACAAGAATTGCCTCGAACAAGGAAAGCCCTTGGTTCAAATGTTAGTCCAAATTTTGTTGAATCAATCACATTAGAAAAGGAAAGGATCACTAAGGAACTAAAAATAAAGGTTGCAATAGAGAGGAATATAGAAACTAGAAGGGAGAAGAGGAAGAAATTAGATCAGCAACAAGAGTCTAGTATTGCAAAGAATAGACCTCCTAGCCATTAGGGGAATTTTGAAGTAAAAAATGGACCTCAAAACAAAATATTTATTAACAAAATTAACTTTAAAGTAACCAATAGGATTCAAGATGATGATTTCATCCCCGTGGGAGAGAAAAGAATAATTTATTTATTTTAATTCTATTTTCAGCTTGCCCACTTGTAGGCTTACTCAAGTGTCAAACATAGATACCCATCTGAAAGTTCTCATATGAAAGTTCTCGCATTTGCAAGATTGCTCCATTTGCATTTGTAGACAAAACACTTCCTTGGCTCTGTCCATCGAAATAGACAAAGGTGAATGGTGGGATACATCACTCACATAACTTTGACAAGGGAATCTTATTCCAGTCTAATCCCATTTTCCTAAACGGACGGGTGTGTCAGACTAGTCATATATCCTCCGCAGAAACCTACCCTATACCTAAAGTTTTCCTACCGAAGCAGACAAGGGTGCATGCCCCCTGGGTTTAGTCACATTCATTGAATCACTCGCGCTCATTGGGTGGATTGACTGGAGATTGATGATACATTCCTTGTGCAAAAAGACTAGTTAGGGATGGCACTTGACTAGTAGCTATGTTTGAACTGGGGAATGAAAGCTGGTCTACGAGCTGGACCAATCTGCCTTCATGCGGGAAACACATCACTCGAAAGTGTGAGGAAACAATAGGTCCCATGCTATAAATGTAGTCACGCCCAAGGAGTAGATTGTAATATAAAGGTCCTTGGACTACCATCATGTTTAGATGAACGATTTTCCTTCTCAAAGTTATAGGCAAATTTTGAAGGATCCCTAACGGTCAACTGGTTCCTTTGTTGAAGCCTGTCAGATTTCGAATCTCAGGCAAAAGCGATGGCGAACCAAGCACTTTCCAAGAAGTTGAGGAAAGGATACTCACAAAAGCCCCTTCATCTATGATAGTACCAACCATGATCATTATGTAAGCTTGTACTATGATTCGGAATGCTACGTTAGATGGTAGGCGGGGTCTTCCTAGTAGATTCCAATTGAAGGAAACGACTAGATTGCTTAGAGGAGGGACCGAATAAATGGCTGGATAAATCTCTGACAAACCTCCTTCCTGCAATAAAGGACTGGGTAGATTGCCCCCATGTTCGTCGGATTCTGTGTTAACGAAGAGAATTTGAACGGTGTAATCTTCATCCTCTTTGGTGACAGTATCATTTGAAGGTGGACCTTCTGAAGACAAGACTGGGTCTACTGCCATCTCGACCCGTTAACTTTGGTCTGGTGTGGACTCAGAGGGTTTATATTCAATGATAGGTGCTTCGACCGACAACAAAGGTGTGTCAGTTGGATTTTCAACTAGCGATGGACTCGGCAAGAGTTTCTTGTATCCAGGAAGAAGTCGTTGCGGTGAAGCAAGACGGTTGTCCAAGACTCTTTTAGCTTCATCGAATAAGGGACAATGGTGGAGGGCATGATCGCCTTCACACAATCTACAATGAAATTTAGATCTTCCTTTCTGTCCATTGACTTCGTTTTCACTAGTTGACGGTGTACTCTCAACATGATCATCAGAGGTTGACGACACCGGATTGTGCAAGCGGGAAGACCAATCCCTTAAGATCCATGGGATGCAAGGACAATCTCGATGATAATAGTCCCCTTTGCAAATGACACATGGAGATTTAGGTTTGGATGGTGCAGTGTGTGGATTTTCTCCAGACAATGCATGGTTGCCCCCTTTCGCCATTGGCTTCTTCTTCTTCTTCTCCTTCCTTTTCTTCTTCTTATCAGTTACTTGGTTTTTAGCGTTACTAGCTTCACCAAGCGAAGAGGAAGAAG
>APFE030806360.1:19009-36178 GCA_000404065.3 Pinus taeda | reverse complement strand
GATGGTACGTGGGAGCACAAGTCCATACTGGCACTTGTCATCTCAAAGAGGAGGAATCACCCAACCTACAATGAAAGCGATAGTTACCAGGCTTTACAACGCTGGAATACATCTCTAGCATAGACTTCTAAATGTTGTGCATTAGGTTCCAAAGCGTTTTTATGTTCATTGAAATTTATTTTACAGTTGATCTTTCTTAAGAAGTTTGCCTTTAAGGTTCACCATGAGATGTAGATATACAATTCCTAAATATTCAATCTAAGATGATAAATAGTCGTTTACTTTCTTTTTTCAATGAAAATCCTAGCTACTCAAGAAAGAGAAGTAAAATCCTTTCAACATAGAGCAAAGAGCACACACTAAGATGCACTGTCCTAAATCAACTCCAGCATGCAATCTAAATACAAATGCACATGCATGTATTTGTTTTCTGCTTTCTTAGTGTGAATGACAAAAGGAATGCTAAGTACAGATCTGAATTATTTTTCTTTCAAAGCGACATTACTAACAATTTTCTTTTCAAAAAACGAAAGGAGGACTAAGACGACACTTTGCGATTTCGAATTTAAAATTGTTTTCGACACCTGAAATACTATTAATTCAAATCAAATACAGTGACAAAAGTGTAATCGACTATCAAAAAGAGGAAGAATCTTTTCTTTAACTAAAAATGACACTTGCGACACTTTCAAATCAAAAGACGACAGTGCGATTAAGCTACTTTTCAGCAAAAGAGAACTATAAATGATGAAAAATGCATAAAAAAATTCACAATTCTTTATCAATGGAGGTTGAATAATGCAAAGGAAGAGAGTTTCAACAGTGATATACTGATCACAGACAGCAAAACTATTGAATAAAGCTGAAGACAATGAAGAGAAAACCAAAATCTGGAGGTAGAAACAGTCTTACCTAATCATCGCACCTGTAACACAAGGAAACAGGGATACATCTCACCTTCAACACACGGGAGGTGCGATGCATCCAGGTTGCTAGTGAGAGACAGTGCAATGGTCCAGGGACGAAACTGAGCTTGGTTTTTGCTCACAGTTCGCAGCTAAGTTCAGGGGTTTAGGCTGAGCTAATGATAGGCAGTAAACACAAAGTATAGGGGCTGATCTAATGAGGTTACTTAAGCTACCACCAGGGCTCTTAGGATGTTTGCAAGTCAGTTGTTCAGTTCATAAACAAACCCGGAGATTAACTGAAGCAGCGTTGATCTACTTTGCACTTGCATAGAAAATGCAGTTCGAAGGCTAGCTGGCTTAAGTTCAGGCTCCATATGTAGTTTATAAAGCAAACAAATAGAAACAAACAAACAAACTACTCGTTCCCTAGTGGAGCCGCCATTTTGTTATCGGGAAAACTAGTGTCCATTCAGATCTGCTAGTCCCACTAAGACGGGTAGCTATCTTAGAAACAAACAAACTAAAGTTACTTTTGTTTTCCTTTATGAGAGATAGATGAGAGGGAAGCAGAGAATACCAACCTCAGTCTTTCACTTGGCTCCTTGCTTGTTTCCTCCCTCCTTTGACAGAAGCTTCGCCACTCTTTCCTCACTTGTTCCGCTTCAAAGAACACCTGTAGAGTCAAAGCAGCATAATACCATCAAAGCATAGAGATCTATAACCATAAACAATATAGGATCAGATGTATATTAACCATATATCAATACAAGATTCAGAAATATACAAGAATATGGAGGAAAACTAAAATAGCTTTATTGATAGAAGTAGTAGAAGAGAGGATTACAACCCATTGGTCTAACCCAACGCCATCCTCCCAGCATGAAAGCCCTCTTCACCTCATGAAAATCTAGATCACCCAACAATACAATGTTGCACCAAGAAACCAACAGCACTTCCTTACAAAATACAAAGTTCCAGCCTCTAGATCTCTAGGATGAGGGATCCATATATAGATATTTGCAGGTGGGTAAGTCAGCTTCTGGGATTTTGATTAGTGTCATCTCTCTGATATTTCTTGGTTCCACTTGGAGATTTCATGATATCTTACTCATCCCTGGGCGAAGTCAAAGAGGCAAGTGTCAAATGGGTAGTTTCTAGAAGATTCTATGGGTTTCCACCTAGCCAACTACCTCTGCCATTTGTCTGCTCTCGCTCATCGCACCCCACGGAAGGGCTTTTCAGTATGCATCGCACTTTTTGCATGTGGCAGGTGAGATGCATCACACCCTTAGCACTGAGCAGTCTCTATGGTCCAATTTTGACCAGTTTTGAGTAGTTTTTCAGGGAGACCTTCTGGGAGATGATGTAATCAGCTGACCTTGTTCCTTTAGGGTATGAAACAACACTTTTAGGGGCTTAGAAGCCCTTGGTTTATGGACATATGAGATTAGGGTTGCAGTGCCCAAATATGTCTATAACACCTATGGCAAGGATGTTCACTATCGCCCCTCTTATTCATACTTGTTTTGGAAAGCTTAAGCTTACACATAACTGATGTTGTGGCCACTTGACATTTCTCTCCTCTTAAGATCGGGAGAAATATTCGGATATCTCACAGATTTTTTGTGGATGACGTACTTATTATGGGGCTTCTAAACAAGTTTGCATGGTTGCATTTATTTCAAATTTTTTAGAGATTTGGAAATGCTATTGGTCTCAAAATGAATCAAAACAAATCGGTCATTATGCATGCAATGAAGATTTCGTAGACTATTGTATATATTGCTAATCTGTTTGGTATTACTTCTTAATGTATTTCTACTGGCTTAAAATATCTCGGTTTTCATTTAAAACCCTGTAAGTATAGGATCATGGACTAGCAATGGCTAGTTGACAGATATTTCTTGAGAATCTTCGAATGGGAACACAAATGTCTATCTACGGGAGGGCGTTTCACACTTGTTCAAGTTGTGATAACGCAATTAAGCCTCTACTGGGCACATTTATACCAACTGCCTTCAACCATCATAAAGAAACTTCATGGAATTACAGCAAATTTTATCTCGTCCGGTATGAGACAAAGGAAAAAATACCACCTTTCGAAGTTGCACTTCATCACTCTACCAAAAAAGATGGGTGGATGGGGCATCCTCGATCTGCGGCGATTTGGGCAGGCTTTCCTCCTAAAATCCATATGGCGTGGGATATTTGGCACATGCATTTGGAGTCAAGTCATTAACCAAAAATACTTGAAAAATATTGATTTCAAAGTTTGGTTGCATTTGGGCCACATCGGACAATCATCTGGCTCTTCCATATGGCGTAGTTTCTCCAAGATTGGGAAAACATTTCTCGAAATGCTTGCTTGGAAACTTGGCACTAGGCATCATATCATTATTGGCTGCAACCACATTCGAGGTCTGATGCACATGGACCCTTTCCCGGACTACATCATATAAACCTTAAATCATAATGGGATCTTCTTCTGGCACCAAAACATTGCTGCCTAGGAAAATGATTGCCCAGATTGGAAAAAAGCATCTGAATTAAATCTAATTGGTACTATCACGGCTGATTGGGAGAAAATCTGCATTTAAATGAGACTGTCTAGTATATATCGTGATGCGGTATGTGACACGATTACCTGGAATGGTAAAATGACTGAAGATAATATTGAGGTCGCAAATACTTACTATAGACTCTGTTGTTTGCAAACAAACCACTCGGGGGATGGCTGGTTTGCTAAATTTTGGAGCCCGCACCTTCCCATAAAAATCTCCATTTTTCTCTGGCTTGTATGGAAGAACAAAAACTTGACCTGGGAGAATCTTCAAAAGAGGAATTGGTCTAGCCCAAGTTTCTGTGTTCTATGTGGGAATGCTGCAGAAGACAATCTACACCTCTTTATAACAAGTTCAGAGGTCTCCATACTCTAGCAACACTTGGAAAACAAAATTATTTTCTTGGTACCGAACTTTGGAGATACGGAAAACTGGTTGATATGGTGGAGAAACCAAAATGGCCTGCGATGCCTCATCCCTGCTATTTTCATATGGGAAATATGGAAGTGGCGAAACAACATTATTTTCAATAGCCACAGAGAACTGGGGACTAATGTGCTGATGAAAATTCTAAACAAGATCGAGGTTGTCCTTCAAAATGTTACAAATCAAAATCCTACCCGATCACATAAAATTATGGAGATTGAATATCTGGTGGGCTATTTCAATGGAGCTACATAGGACTGAAAATGTGGATGCGGTTTCACCTTATATATCCATCTAGAGTTGTCATACCATGTACACTAGGGGGCTGGATTTGGAACTAACACTAAGGCAGAGGTTATGGCACTGTGGGGGCTATTGTGGTTCACCAAATTTCTGGACATACAAAACATTCATGTATTTGGTGACTTTAAGGTTGTTACTGACTATGTGGAAGCACATGCCAATATCCACAAATCCTCAGTACAAGGCTGGCTAAAACAGATTAAGCTGATATGGAGCTCCCTTAATCAACCCTCCATTCAGCACACATGTAGGAATCTAAACTCGAAGGTGGACAAATTATCAAAGCTTGGAGTGCGGGGGGAGGTAGATGGTTTTCATGTGACCATTCAAATGAAGGAAAACTGCATGATGCTAGGGTGTATCCAATACCCGGATAACATGTTTGGTTGAATACATGATGCACTTAATAACTTTCTTTTTTTGAATCTTTGTAGAATGATACATTTATGTCTCAAATGAGCCATCTAAAGAAAATCATATGAATTATAAGTATTTTTTAAATGGCCATATGTAGAAAATTGTCTGAACTGTTAGTATTTTTGAATCATTGATAGACTGAATGATCTCATTATATTAGTTCTATGCAGCTATTGTTTCTAAAGAGATGTAATGGCAATATTTCAATGAATGAATATAATGCTTTTTTCATCTGCAAAAAAAAATAAAAAATTACACATCACCTTTAAGCATGAAAGGAATTACACATCATCTTCATACTGGATTGTAGAATAAGCCTCTTGACTCATAAAATGTTGAGAACATCTAGAAAATGGAGAATCAAAAACAAGTTTTTATAATACAAATTCAAATCGTTCTTTATTTCACTTCGTCAATATAACACGATCTACAATATCAACATTCATTACATTTGCATTTATCTTATAATTTGTTTCAAACAAATTAGCCAACAAGTCATCAAAAAGAGTAGCTAGCTCTCTATTTGTTTTTTTGTTTTTTATTTTTTATTATTTTCTTGAGATGGACAAGATGGAAAAAGAGGTAATTATGATTTTTTTTGAGAAGATTCCACATTTCATTCCTTTGCTTATGGATGAACACACCTTGTTGATTCAGGAGATTTGAGAGTAAAAACATGGTTAAATACAAATTAAAGGTTAAATTCAGGCACTAGATAATTGAGGCATTAGATAAGGGAACGAAAAAAAACATGCAATTAACTCAATTACATGACAGGTTAGAAACTGAGTTCAAGAGAAATTCTTAATTTTCTTTTCAAATAATACAGATTAAAAAAAAAAAAAAAAACTATTTCATTAATAAACCCTAATAACACTAATAAAGGTGGAATCTACTTTAGGAACATTAGTCTCGGGAGAACGGACGATGTACTTTAGATTATTAAATAGTTTTTTATATAAAAATCTATTGTATGACTGTGGAGTCATTAACGATGTACTTTAGATTATTATGTAATTTTTTACATAAAAATCTAGTGTATTTCATAAAGCAGCTTTAAGCTTGATTAGACGGTCAATCAAATATTTTAAGCTTGATTGGATGGTTTATCAAAGTAGTTTTATTGTTGATCAGGTTGATGAAGTTGTCTGGTAGTGGGATGGTTGGTTGTTTTTTTCTGCACTTATCTTTAATTCTCACGGTATGATAAGTTGTTTGTAAAAAAAAAATTGGTATATTGAAGCACATAAAAATTTATCTGGATTCTTTGGAATAATAAGTAGAGGTTGCTAATATCCAAGATTGGTACAATGAACCATTTCAAAAATAAATAAAAAGCATAATCTAACAATGCTTCAAATTTGTCCAGAAAATTATGGAATTTTTGGCACTCCTTCTTCATAATAACAAGTAGAGGTTGTTAATACCAAAAATTGGTATATTGAAGCATATTAATAATAAAATAAATGAGTCTTACAATGTTTCAAATTTATCAGTAAAACTATGGAAATTTTGGTAAGATTTTGATAAAATTGGACATATTTTTTTTTTTTAAATTACAACTATTAAACTTCAACATTTTGAGTGCACCAACAATATTTGAGGGGCTGAATCTATTTCTACTATCAAAAACACAATTCAAACACTCTTATTGTGAAGATTCTCCTATTGTCAAAATTTCTGCTTTTAACCAAACAACTTTTAAAACCTAGATAAACAACGTTGAAAAAAAGTCGATAATGTTGTCGTATCCATCATGTCATGCACGACGCGAAAGAGGCCTTCATGTCATGCATGCCTCGGGGTCAAACCCACGCCTGCGACTCTAGTGAGAAATCGTCATATTGATCCACAACGTTTATCTTTACAAATTAGGTTATATAATATTAACCTAGGGTTGAGTTAAAATTGGGATTATATAGGTATTACATTTTTTTTATTCATTGTAATTGATAACTCTGGTGTTCTTATATGAATTTATTACAATATTAAATAAACTAATTGGCAATTGAGGTGCAGATGGATTCCAACCCTAGAAATTTTAATTAACCAGTCAAACTAAAAAGCCATGACTAAAATTGTAATGCTATCAAATCAATACCCAACTCCAATATATATATTACATTATTTTTTTTAATAATTATAAATACACAATTAACTGCAAAAGGCCCATACCTAATGTAGAGATCACAAATCACTATTACAAATTCCTTGTCTTCTTCGCTCAGAAATGGCCCAGCAGTGTTCAGGGTGTGAGGAAATACCAGGGACAACAGATGTTCAACAGCCAGCTACAGCAGAGATGGAGGCGGACTCAACCCAAGCACAAGATGAGGTTAACATTGACCACTATCATACAACGGGTCACAAAACTCTGTTGCACAGCGATGCCCTCTATCAGGTTATTCTCACACCCCAATTGGGATCTGTGGTTTTAAGATAAATGTAGCGGAGTTATTAATTGATTAGGTTGAAGTTTTGACAGTTCAGTGTATTCATGTACTTCTCATGTGGGAATAGCTGATAGTGTGAATATTGCAGTATATATTGGAAACGAGCGTGTACCCACGTGAGCCCGAGCCGTTGAAGGAGCTTCGGGAAGTGACTGCCAAAGTTCCCTCGTAAAACCCACTTATTTTTCTTTATCTTCCCAAAGTTCCATGTTTAAACCCACTTATTTCTAGTTATCTCTTTTTCCTAGAGATGAGATATAGGCATTTTTTTAATGTAAATTGTAGATTTGGAAAATATTCGAAAATTTATAGTTATAATTGTAGATTTGGAAAATGAGTTGTCTATAATGTTATTTTTGGAGATTTTGGTGACGGAATTCTGGGGAAGAAATTGAGGTTAAATTTTGATTTGTTATAGTTAAAATGGTTTTTTAACTGCATATTTGGATTCAGCGCCTTGAAAAACCTTTTGATTGTGCAGAAACTAGCTATCAAACTTGGGATTCCAATAAAATTGATACCGAATTTTAACAGGGAAAACCCACAAGAAAAGCTTCCAAAAAATCTCATTATAAACCACTGCTTTAAAAAATATTCCAAAATTTATATTCTAAAATATTCTTTAAATCTACCGTAGCAATAAATTCAGAATAAACTATATACCTAAAAATCACTTTTTCTTGATGTGCCAGGAGCGTTTTGGCCATTCCTCCGGATGAAGCTCAGTTTCTGGGCCTTCTACTGAAGCTAATGAATGCTAAGAACACCATAGAGATTGGGGTGTACACCGGTCACTCACTTCTCAGCACAGCCCTGGCCTTACCCGATGACGGAAAGGTAATTCATATCATAGTTAATCAGTTTGAATTCCAAAATTTTGGATGGAAAATTTTTAATTTAGAAAAAATTTCAATTTGAGAACAAATTGGCCAGCATATATCTTAAAAGATTTAAGATTTTCATATTTCTGATTTTTTTTTATAACACTTTTAAAAATCTAATTTTAAAAAATAGTATTTTATTTATTATCTAATTATTTTTTTTAATAAATAAATATAGATATACAGAAATGGGAGTTATTTATATATGATATTTGTGGAGTTTTTGGCGTATTTTTAGTTGGAATTAGGCAAAAAAAAAAAATTGTAGTGAAATTTTGATTTATGTTATTTAAATTGATTTTTAAAATTGTATATATGGATTCATTCAACGCACTTAAAAACCCTAGAAACACTTTAATTGTGATGAGTTAACTTATCAAACATTTTTGAGAGTGAGAAAGCATAATTATATTATATAAGATATATAATGAACATATAGTACATTGACAGGAAGTTCTTCATAAGGGCTATTTGTAGCAGGAGTAACCTGTCCCAGAAATATCTAGATGCGATGGGAAGCATAATCCCAGAAAAAAGATAGGATTTCCAAGAAAGATAGCCAGCCCATTGAGCTCTCAAAGAGTTGTGAGATAAAAGATTTTACATAGCTCATAAAGGAGAAAATAGGAGAATAAGATTCTCTGAGGAGGAACAGGGCTATTCAGAAGATTCAAATTATACTTCGACCATACTTAAACAAAATGTTTAGTAGGGAGAAAAAGGCAAAAAGACCAAAATGACAGTGCATATCTGGATTCAGCAAGAATTGAAATTAAGTATTGGGGAAGGAAAATTCCTGGATAGAGAAGATTTCCTCGTCAGATTTTACCTTCATGTTCCAGATACCTGATTCCGATAAAAGACCCTCCTTTGATAAGATGTCTGCTCACTGGTTTTGTGATCTGTAAATGTGCTGGATGGAGCATCCTTCCATCTTTCTCCAAAGGAACATGATTCTGTCCATCCAGCCTGCAAGGAGAGGATCGCTGATATGGATCTTTCCTGATACATAGTCAACCATGACTTTGGAATCTCCGAAAATTGAAACGGACCGAATGTTAAAGAAAAGGCAAAAAGTTAGAAGGCCCGCAAGAGCCATTGCCTCATCTTTGCAATTAGAACCCTTTCCCCCATTCCGGGAAATGAGATATTGTACATTTTCATTCATGATGACGTGTACCCCACAACCACAAGAGCCATTTTGTGTAGCACCGTCGAAATACGCTCTTGGGTGCATTGTGTGATCATGTGCATGCTCCTTACGATTAAACTTGTTTTGCTTGTGTGTCTTTTCTGGTAAGAAGTCATAAAGAGATATAATGCTTTGTAGAATTTCCATGAAAGGCTCTTTACTGTCTCTGAAGATAATATTGTTCCTCCATCTCCATGTGCATCAGAGTGTGATAATAATTATAGGCCTCCAGGATTCCTTCTGCTCGCTCCAACACATGAATGCTTCTTTTGTAGATGCATGAGAAATATGAGGGAATCCATAAAGATTTGCCAGAGCTAGCCATAATTGTTGAGTTTTCTGACAATTAAAGAACATGTGACAATTACTTTCCTCGGCGGATTTGCATATTAAACAACTCCTCTTTTTCAAATTTTCCCATGATAAGTTTTTGTTGTGCAAGACCAACCATGAGGAAAATATTGTTTTGGAAGGACATCCAGATTTCCAAAAAATTGTTGGGAATATAGGACTGGAAAGAGCAATCTTTAAACCTATCAAATTTTGATAAATGTCCTTTACACGAACCAGGGAGATTCCTTTTGAATCTTTCCAAATAAGAACATCAGCTTCCAAAGAGTGATATATGCCATAGTTTCTCAAACAGTTTCTGATATTCTTGCATTGTCGCGCTAAAATATCCGACATCCCCATACTGTCGGCCTCTTTCCAAAGAGGGAAAGGGCCCTGCCATTCTGCAATCAGTTTGTCTCAAGTGAAAAAACCTTTCCTATGGAAAAAATTTAGGAGTGTCTCTGGTAAAATAATTTCCTCCTGTCTGCTCAGGAATGGATCTATTCCAATGAGAATCCTGCTACCAGATTGGAAACTCCAAGCTAAATTCCTTAAGAAATACTTTTCTATCTTGTGAAAACTCAGCCATATTGCTAACCCATAAGTGGAACCAATCCTTCCCAACCTGTACCAATATGAGATATCATTTCTTCCCATATATTTCTTTTTTATTGTGTTGCTCTAGGGACTCTCTCCATAAATTCCTCTCCACAGTGATTTGCATAATAGTGCCTTTCCAAAGGTCCGCAGGTCCAGAAGGCCCCATCCACCAAAATTCTTCGGCAAAGAGATATCAAATAATTTAGATAGGTGAAAATTTCTTTTTTCTGATTGGCCGCCCCATATAAAGTTTGCAGTTAACTTATTCATCTTCTTAATGATACTTGCAGGAAGAAAAAATAAGTGAGCCCAGTGTACAGCTAGTTGTGTTAGAACTCAGTTAAAATAACTCTTCCTGCCATTGATAAGCATTTGTATTCCCATACTGATATCTTCTTATAGTACCTATCTATTATCCATTGCTAGTCCATTTTAGAGTATCCGTTCGCTATTAACTGGAATCCTAAATATTTTATTCCATGCTTAATGGACCGTGCCTCTATCCCGAACAACGAAGATAACCATTCTACTATTTCCAAGTTGACATCATTATGGAAGAACACTGACTTGGATTCATTAATTTGTAGACCTGTGGCCTTTTGAAAACTTTTTAGGATGTCATATAAGCATCTCCAAGTGAATCTGCATAGCATTCCAAATATAAGTATATCATCTACAAATAGATTATGTGAGATATAATTGTTTCTGCAAATCTTCAGTGGGCGACACATGTTTTCACTAATTGCCTTGTTAATGTGGAGGCTAAGAGAATTCATTGCCAAGATAAACAGTAGGGGGGATAGGGGGCAGCCTTGACGCAGTCCTCTGGCAGCTAGAAAATAAGAGGATGGAATCCCATTTATAATGATGGCATAGTTCACCTTCTCAAGACATGCCATGATCCAGTTTATCATATTGGCTCTCAATCCAATCTTTGCAAGTAAGCATCTGATGAAGCCCCAATCAAGGCAATCGTATGCGTTTCGAAGATCAATTTTGAAAATGACTGCTTCACTTTTTTTAGTATGCATGGAAAACAAGCTTTCTTGTGTGTTTGCGACAGCGTCCAAAATATTTCTTCCTTTTAAAAAGCCATGCTGATCCTTCGTTAAAAAGCTTGATAAAGTTACCTTGATTCTTTCAGCAATAATTTTTGAGATGATTTTGAAGGAGATGTTACAGAGGGATATCAGCCTGAAATCTTGAAAAGATTCTGCTTCCATTTTCTTTGGGATGAGAGCTATTTGAGTGGAGGAAATTATCTAGTGTATGCTGCTTGATATTCTGGAGCCTTCTACCATCCTTAACAAATCATGTTTTATAAGATCAAAAAAATGGATGAAGAATTCGATCGTCCAGCCATCTGGGCCAAGAGACTTATCCCTCTTGCAAGATTTCATTGTTTCTAACAACTCTTCCTCTATTGTTGGCTGAAAAAGGCACTCGTTTTGTTCATCATCAAACATTGGTGGGAATAAGTTGATGCCCCATAAAATGTCCTGTATTTTGTAATCCTCAGATCTCCTGTATTTTTTTTCAAAGTATCTCACAACCTCATTTGAGATGTCTTGTTGGGAGTATAGAAAACCCCCTTTACCGTCACTTATCTTCCATATAGAGTTCTTTTCACGTCTGGAGCTTGCAAACCTGTGGAAAATTTTTGTATTCTTGTCACCTCCCTTTAGCCAAATAGCCCTGCTCTTTAATCTCCAAAATGCTTATTCCTGCTCTAGAATTTTTTTTTTTTTCTTTGAAGCTCCTTTATACGGCATCTCATATTGAAATGGAGTAGATGAGCAGCCAAAACTCCAGAGATCCTGTCCAGTTCCCTTTGTATTTCTTGAAGGGCCATTCTATTCAGTTGCTTTTTTTTATACTGCCATTCTTTAACAACCTTTTTAATGGAAGAAAGCTTTTCCCTAAAGGTCAAAAAAGGGGGCATATTATCTGTTGATGATAACTCCTTCCAAGTTCTTGTTATAACTTCATTGAACTCAGATTCTTCTAACCATGACCTGTTAAATTTGAATGAATACCCTTTTCTGAAACCCTTTTCTCTCTAGCTTAGAAGTATCGGTCTATGGTCTGAAATAAACACACTACCAATTGATGAGGATGGCATGCCAAGTCTATCGATTATGCTAACATGTATGGTAAATCTATCCAGTCTTTTGGTTATATATGCCCCTTCAATCCTTCCATTGTCCCATGTCGGAAGCATTTTGGGAGGGCTTATGTCAACAAGATTCCTGTGTAATAGCTCATATTTGATGCGATCTGCAAGAGGATCTTTTTTCCTATTGTTTCCCCATGTTTCATCAGAGTTTAAAGTGACATTTAAATCTCCTGCAATCATCAGAAACTCGATATCAAAAATCTCTGATGTAGATAATTTCTCCCAGAATGGTAATCTGTTTTTGTAAGGAGCATAAATGTTCAGAATGTTAATAGGACAATCTTTCCCCCTAATTGATGCCGAAATGAGAATGCCCGCAAAGCATCTATATGCTTTTTCTCTGATCCAATCAGGATCCCATAAAACCGCCAGGCCCCCAGAGAGGCCATTTGCTTCCGAAGCAGACATATGCCAGGTGGGGAACATTTTCCTGAAATAGGAAATAGATACATGAGTGTTATGCATGGTTTCTTGGATTAAAATGATTTTAGGCTGTTTTGAATAGAAGAGATTCTTTAGGGCCAAAAATTTTTGGTCTGCCCCCAAAGCCCTTATGTTCATAGATATTATCAAAGTCACTGAGGAGTCTTTTCGGCCATACTTGCTCTAAGAGGCCCTTCTTCTAACATATCAATGATAGGAACATCTACAAGGGAAAGATTTCGTACTCCTCTGCCTGCACCTTCAACCCTTCCCCTGAAATGTTTACTACCCCTGTTATTTTTCCTTCTCACTGTAATGTTTTTTGCAGAGGTTGGGCTTATTTGAGGAGAGGATGGCTTCCCCGGTTTGTGAATAGTTAGGGGTCTGAATTCAAGCAATTTTTTGCTTAGGAGATAGTCCAGGTCACTACCAATCGAATTTGTTGGAGAGGAAATGGGGGAGTTAAGAGGAGTGGCCGAAACCATAGGTTCCTTCCCTTTTTCAGATGGATTCATTTCCTTTCTTGGAGATGGAGAGGAAGATCGAATAAAAATAATATGGGAATCCACATTAAAATCTTTGTATGGCTGAGGAACCGGGGGGGGAAGAGGGATTTCTTTATCAGTAGTGGATTCCAGGGGGGGCATACAAAAGTGATTGTAAGTCTTTTTATCAGATGGGGTGATTGACCTTCTCGAACTTTCAGGTAGGATACTCTGACTTTGTGGGTATATTGATGGAGAAGTTATACGAAGATTATCTTCCAGATTAATAACTGTTTGCGGGTCGCCAGACTCTGATGGAGATAAACTTATTGTGGGTGTTAACTTCGTCATTCCAGGGGATAGAGACTTCATCCTATGTTTATTTGTTGCAGATTGGAATTTTTCATGATGCATTCGGTTCTTTAGAATAGGGCATCGAGGGCAGTTTTTGATTAGGTGTCCCGTCCTATGGTATGCTGAACATCTAAAGGAGACTCCCCAAAAATCCAATCTCTGACTAATTTTTAAATCCCTCCAAGATATCTCGATGTGGTCAGGAAACCCTCCTCTATAAGCTTTCTCTATGAGAATCCAAGCTACACATTTGTCTTTTTCCCCAAGCATCTAGGATCAACATAAAAACTTCTTCCTATGGCATTTCCTATCTCTGTTAAAGTTTCCTTCGACCACAACTCCAGGGGAAGGCCAGGGAGTTTGACCCATATTAAATTATTAGTAGGAGTATTCTTCAATGGATTGTAGCCAATGTACCACTTATAAAGCGTAAGAAAACTCCTTCCCTGTACCCATGGACGGTTTTGAATGGCTTCCAAGTCGCTGGCACTCAGAAAATGGAAACAATACCATTCTTTCATCAATTTAGCTATAATGGGAGTATAGCCGATCAGAGGTTTCCATTGTATCTCAAGCCACTTTCGCATCTTGGAGTCATCCATCTCTGGGAAGTGCCATCGGCCAACCAGAGTGAAATCCTGTAAACTTGCAATGTGGTCGGTCAAGTAAACACTGTCCAACTTGATTGCTGCGGGCGGAGGGATAGTTTTTACGAGTTTCATGTTCTTTTCATAATAGTTCGAGGGCTCGTAATGTGCATATTCCCTTTGTTGGGAATCATTTTGGTTGCCTTTCCGAGTTGTTCTTGCCCTTGATAGGCCATCGCCTTCCATGTCATCAGTAGGTAACGAAGGACAGGCAATCACGTCGGCCAGCGTAGACTGCCAGTCATTAGGCAACATGGCGACACCCTGGCAGTTTTCGGCCTGAATAGCTGCGTGGATCATGGCCTCAGTGGCCGATGCGTCTGACGCAAAATCCATATTTCAAAAGTTCACCCTCTGACTTAATAAGAGTATTGAGAAGTCCTAAAGTAGATCTTCCGGATCGGGTAAATAAATCAAGCAGTAAATGTGACCTATCCCCCTCTAAATATATTATCCAGAGAATAATGACCCAAAGAAGAAAATGAGGCTTTGGCTGACGAGAGGACTGACAAAAGGAAACCTCAAGAATAACAAACTCCCTTTCCCAGAAGAGAGCAAATTCCAAAAAAGCCAGTTGTCTTCAGGGATTAAAGGTGAGTGACGTTAACATGAGGTAGCATAGGACGGAATGAAAGTAGTTTCAAAAAACGGCGGCTTCTATTAACCCAGAAGATCTAACATTATCCCCTAAAGTACCATTTTCCTTGAAATCCATAAGATTTGAATCTGAAATCCTCTGCCCGAGATAGACCCAAAAAGCAGAAATGTATACTGGGAAAGGTTTCCGGTCCCCGGGGAGTTGGTTACGGCCCGGAAAAACTAGGAGGTAGGAGATGTCGAAAAGAGCATGTAGCTCTCAGCCAGGAAAACTACCAAAATCTCCAAAGTGCAATCATCTACATGGAGTGTTTATAGGAGATTTTATAGGAGAAAGGGAGGGAAACCACGTCAAAAATGACATGACCATCCAAGCAGAGAAATAAATTTCTCCTCATGCATCAAGCATCAGAGAAAAATAAAGTCTATTTTGGCTTTTTGGAGTGAGTTTTAGGATGAAACATTGGGACTTTGGAGTGAGTTTTAGGATGAAACATTCGGACATACAATACAGCAGCAACATATCTCATTGACACACCACCAGGAGTATGTCCGAACAAGGTTTGGATATGACAAAGTAATTCTTTGGATATGACAAAGTAATTCCCGGATACCCAGGCCCGGATTAACTTGTGATTCTAAAAAAATTAGATAAAAAAATAATAAACCGAAAAACTTTTAAAAACACTACCCTTTGGGAAATCAGTACTCAAAACCCAAATTACCAAAAATAAAAGGGGAACGCAGAAAACGTATAGAAAAACGGAACCGGTTTCTAAACCGATGGTATGAAAATGGCCATATTGTAACAAAGCGAACTGTAACTTTTCTCAGTGAACGAGGATAATGATGAATACATTGCCATCTATAAAAGCAGTCCAGCAATGAGCATAGATTTCTAGTATCTGGGAATATTACTATAGAGTTATTATGAGATCCTCTATTTTCTGTATGGGCAAATATGCCCTTTCCCAATCTAGGAGTATTACATAGGAATATGTCGAGCAAAATATCCACTGGAAATTTGAACCTTGGTCGGATACAAAACAGTCCTGCCTTACCAACTGAACCCAATCGACTTCTTGAAAAATATTTGGAACATGAAGTTTGTTAAATCAATTAAATTACGAGAAGATTTTCAAGGAAATTGGTGTGCAATGTACAGTGCAATATGACAAATGTTTGGCACAAAATATGCAGACCATTTATATTTCAGCTAGGATATGCTCAGAGATGTAATTGGATCAAGAACAGTGCATTGCTGTCTAGCAAAAATGCAATCAAATAAAATCATAACCATTGATGAGTACAAATTGCTATCTCACAGAAAATGCAGAGTTAATAATCATTGCTACCTAACAGAAGATATTGTAAACTAGAATTAGACAATCCATTGAAATTTATGATACAGAGGAATGGGCAGTAAAAGGAATCAATTGAAATTTATGATACAGAGGAATGGGCAGTAAAAGGATTGCTTGACAGTTGAAAATCAGAATTGACAAGTGATTTCACCGATGTAAACAATGAATGTTGATGAAGAATGCTTTGTTTCATGTTTCTTAGCTTTTTTTTGTTTTTTTTTTTTTCTTAAAGGTAAAATCTCCTATCTCTTTAGGTTGTTGTGTTGGTTTTTTTTTTCTTAGAATTTTTTAAATAAAAACATATTTAGAAAATCAAGCACTTATTATCTAATGAATTCACTTTCACTCTTTTTTTTCTGTTTTTTTGCTTTCTCATTCTGAAAAACAAAAACCGAAAATGAAAATTTTTCCAATTTCACAATTATTTTCCATTTCCATTCCTTGAATAAGCACGAACCTATCTATTTGTGTGTGAACTAGTACTGCCCTTTGTTGGATCAGGTGCTCAGCTAACAATTAAACACACACAGCAGAAGCAAGCACATAACACAGTATTAACGTGGTTCACCCAACCAATCTGGGCTACGTCCACCAAACATAGGCATCAGGAATAATTAATCAAAATTTGGAGATTACATCAATGAAATCCTCACACACTCTTAACAAACCATCCGAATGGTTGCCTATTATATAGTAGAGAGAATCTAACTGCTCTCACATCAAATTTAGGATGCATTAATTTGCTCCCAACAACCTGGAGATAATCCAGCAACAAATTTCCTATTGTTGTCACCTACAGAGATTTCTGCCTATTTTAGTTTAAACAGAAAATCTCAACAATCTCCACCTTGACAACAATTCGCCTGATGCCCTGTTATTATTATTTTATCTTTTCTGCAAGCCAAGAGAAGCCAAACACCAGCGTAGCTTCTCCAACAAAACTGGTTTCGTGAACATGTCTGCACAGTTCTCCTTTGTATGCACCTTTTCAAGAGAAACACCCCTTTCAGTGATAACCTGTCTTACGAAATGATATTTGATTGGAATAT
>APFE030806360.1:0-14531 GCA_000404065.3 Pinus taeda | reverse complement strand
CTCTCAGAGATAAACTTTGTATGCGCCCCAATGTTAAAAAAAAAATGTGCCGATGTGTTCGCTTATCTCAGCTCCAGCTATTAAAGAGGTTTGACACTTTTCTGCGCCATTTTTATTTTAACATATAGAGGGTCCGTTCTGTTCCTGTTCCGAGGTTTTCCTTACCCACAGATAAGTGCCAGATACAATGGTCACAACTCGTTGACCCACTCCAAAAAAAAACAAGGTTTACTTATGAGGTAGTGTTGGGCAGCGATACCATAAAGGCAGCGTTATTGTTAACAGGCAGCGTTATTGTTAACAGGCAGCGATACCATAGAGGCAACGTTAACAGTCTATAGTAAATTCGCTCCAGCAATTTTGAACAAAATACGCACCACACAAAATATGACCTATCATCAAGTTTGTTTTTCAAATTACTGAACAGAAAAATACCGATACGGTCGTTGATCTTTATCTAGGCTCGGCAACAGCTCCGCAGCAGTGCGCACCAGCCCTGGACACACACAGCAACAGTCTCCAGCGTAGCACACACACAGCAACAGTCTCCACGCACCAGCAGCAGATACGCTAGCATCACCAGTCACGCACAGCGCCTCCAGTTAGCTTTTCCAGCCACCTCACCTCCAACAAGCTCTGATACCATTTGTTGGATCAGGTGCTCAGCTAACAATTAAACACACACAGCAGAAGCAAGCACATAACACAGTATTAACGTGGTTCACCCAACCAATCTGGGCTACGTCCACCAAACATAGGCATCAGGAATAATTAATCAAAATTTGGAGATTACATCAATGAAATCCTCACACACTTTTAGCAAACCATCCGAATGGTTGCCTAACTGCTCTCACATCAAATTTAGGATGCATTAATTTGCTCCCAACAACCTGGAGATAATCCAGCAACAAATTTCCTATTGTTGTCACCTACAGAGATTTCTGCCTATTTTAGTTTAAACAGAAAATCTCAACACCCTTAACATCCTATACCTTCAAAATAACAAATTCATGTGGATAAACTGCTAACCTTGACTTTTCAGAGAAATTAAATCGAACCTGTGACCTCTGAGGCTGAATCAAACTAATCAATACTCTAATCAAATTATGAAATATTCATATTTATTGGCCCCATCACACAAAATTTCGTAACTATGATTAATGTTCTTTAATAATCATATTGGACTGACTGAATAGGAGGACATACTGGTAATTTAGAATTTTTCGAAGCGCACTAGTATTTTTCAAAATGAAGTTTTGTAGGTCAAATTTTCATCCATCAATCGTGGAATAACCCTTTATTAGCTTAATGCATTCAGTAACCAATTCCTGAATATGCATTAAAATTTATATATTTTAGATGATGAATAGAGTGTTATGTGTCCTTGTGATGTGTGAGATGTTTGCATCATAAGAACTCAACAACAAAACCCAATGTTTCCTATGGTGGGAGAATTAATTGATGAAAGTTGGCGTGACAGATAATAGCCATGGATCCTGATAGAGCGACTTATGAGATCGGACTACCTATCATTGAGAAAGCTGGAGTTGCCCACAAAATTGACTTCAAAGAAGGCCCTGCTCTGCCGTTTTTGGATGAAATGGTCAAGAATGTATGTAAGATGGTACATCTTTATGTTTATTGTAGATTTGGGAAATATTCTAATGATTAGAGGGGTCATAATTGACTTCTCATTCTGAAATATTTCTGAAATTTAAAATACGACTGTAATGAGAAAATTTTAGAAAATTCTTGAAATCTACCATACATCACGAAGTTTAGAAAATAAAAATTTTAACCTGTTAAATTGAGTGAGCATGTGTTGTTGTGCAGGTTGGGATGCACGGATCGTTTGACTTTGCGTTTGTGGACGCGGACAAAGGGAACTATGTGAACTACCACGAGCGGCTGATCGATCTGGTAAAGATCGGGGGAGTGATTGCGTATGACAACACTCTGTGGGAAGGAAGCGTTGCGGCTCCCCCCGCAGATGACACGGACGAACAGTTCAGAAATACGAGAATTTTCATATTGGAAGTGAACAAGGTCCTTGCTGCTGATCCCCGCGTCGAGATTGCGCAGATCCCCCTCGCCGATGGAATCACGCTGTGCAGGCGTCTCTCTTGAACTTTATTCAGCAAGGCGATATGGGATTAATCTGAAATTCATTACTGCCAGAGAATCGACCAGTAGAAGTTGTTCGTGAAAATATGTTTGTTCTCAGTGTTTGAGTTGGGAATCAGTACTTGAGTTGGGATTTTGATTATAAAGTACAAATAATTTCTGTTATTTTTATGTAGATGGTAGGTTTTCAGAATATTTTGGAATTTGATCTTTAGGAGATTGGTTAATTTTCTTGACATTCAAATTCCAGGAAATTGAGGTAATTACCTTGACTTCTCTTGACTCCTCAGATTCCTAAAAATTTGTTATCTGCTTTTTATTGTAAAAAGATGTTCTAGGATATTTACAACTGTTCTAATATGTAAGGGTGTTGGAATTAGTACTTTCTCTTAGGTGTGATCATATTTGTGGGTAATGGTCATGATTAGGTAGAGTTGGTCTCTATATAAAAGTTTGTTTTATGGTTATTAGGAAGTTATTGAATTTTGTTGCATGTGAGAGATTCTCTCCAACTTTCCTAGAATGGTGTGAAGTTGAGTAATTTTCTCAATTATATGATAAAGGTCGTTTATCTATCTAGAAACAACCACTTCATATATTTATATGTACTCCATTTCAGTGAAATAATAGAGTGCTCGGCTTATTCTTTGGTGTTTGTAAATCAATGTCTTCTCTCCCACGTCTTTTAACATGGTATTAGACTAGGATTGGGTTTGACTCCCTCATGGGAGCACCTAGGATCATGAGAGAATGTGAATATTAATTTTCCATAAGAGAGTAGATTAGCATAGGAGAGTAGAGTAGATGTTTTTCTACCATTTCTTTATGCAATATACTAGTCAATGTTGTCCCCTTGTTGAAGCTTTCAATAGCATGCACAGATACCAACTGATATGTCAATCTAAAAGCATTTGTGAGGAATTTGTCCTTGTTGTTGACGCATGATGAATATGTTCCCATATTTGAAGTAGAACTTCCACAATTTTGTGAAAATATGGTACAAGATTTAAAAAGGTACAAGGCCATGAGATTTGAACATAGAATGTGGATATTTCATCAATTATCTCCATTTCAATAGATTATGAGCTTTGATCATGACGAGCATGACATGGTGGATTTCTCAAGGACAATATAATGATGAGAATCCTAGAGTATGTGTTGGTTATGTTTACTACTCTTATGAATGCACACAAGAATCATAGGCAAGAAGCAATTCCTTCATGATGGAAGCTATGTAACCTATGGCATTGATATTCATAATGATAAAGAGAGTTCACTGCAATGTTACTTAGGAGAGTGACTTGTGAGTTTGTGTTGTTGAGAACTTTGACTAGAGGTATCCTTTTGAGTGATGGAGCCATCATTCTATTTAATGGTCACCTGAATATTAAAAATACTTGAGCCACCACTAGTGTTAAAGGTCCATGTGGAAGAGGAGTTTCTAGTGTGGAGAAGAAATCAACGAGAGCTCCAATTAATAGAGAAGAAATAGTTTACAAAGGGAATACATTATTAGGAAGAGTGAGATAGTGAGGAAGTTGTTATTGTTCCGAGAAATTATTAGAATGGAAGGAAGGGAAGCTCGAGATTAGCTCAATTGAATTGATAGCTAAAAGAAACTTGAAAGGACATGCTAGTTTCAAAATTCAAGGTGATCATTGAGTCGACAATTGTAGTATTGAGTTATAGCTTCTTGGTTTGACTGGAATAGTGGTGACTGTTGAGAAATGTAGGGCATCAGGATTAAGTGATTTCTTTTCTATTAGTAATTTCTTGTGAGAGCTTTTTACTTCTTAGATTAGGATCTTATTTTACTTATATTATTAGTGTTCTTCTTCATCAAATAGTTAACAATTCATAAATCATAAAGAGACAAGAGACACACAATATAGGTTATCATCCAAGGCCATAACCTCTCCTTCTTGAGAGAAAAACCTGAACAAATTCTTCTTCTTATATAGATTCCATTTGACGAATACCAAGACCAAGACCTTATACCTTTTTTCCACTCCAAGGCCAAGCCACAAGACCTCTTGGTTTAACTTCTTTCTTCAATGGTCAAACTAATCTCTTCTCCTTCCTTCTCTATTACCTTTCAGATCTCGACTTCTTATATTAGACCTGCTACCTTGTTATCGATTTCCTTATATACTTCGGCTTGATGAATCTTCCCTTGATTCGGCTTGCCAAGTGACCCTACTAGCCTCGACCCTTCTAGAACTCTTCTCAGCTTCTTCTGTATCTAATTTTGCCTTTCTTCTTGCACAAGTGATAGGACACAGCCCAAAACAGATTTGGATATCTTCCCTTCTTCTTCACTATTGAGGAGGCTTCCTTCTTGAGCTTCTCGTTGATTATAGTGTTGCTCTCCTTGGTTCTTTGCATTACTTCTAATCACATAGCACTACCAAAAATACTTCTCTGAAATTTTGTGCCTATCTGCACGGCCATATTTATAGTTGTTGGAACCTGTAATAAGCCGACATGACTCGGAGATGAGACAACGTTCCCTCTAGAGAGATATAATTATTCCTTTGCAAGCCGACTTGAAGGGAGATATGTGTGCTTGTCTTGGAGGGACATTTATACTTATCTAATGACTCATACAAGTTGTAACATGCCTAAGAAGGGTCCTTCATACATGAGAAAGACTCAAATTGACTTTTATGATTAGATGAAAAATCCTAAAGGCTCATAATGGGAGCCATCACTAAAAATAAAATTCCTTGCTCATGAAACCCATGAGAGACAAGCATTACAATAATAATTTATTTTTCTTCTTCTCATCAATTACATAAAATCACAATTACATATTTCATTATAAATACCGAACCTAGTTACACTTTTCAACACTCTCTCTTAACTAGGGAGCTATTCATTATGGTACTTGGTCATTCTCAATATGAAGAATTTCTCATAAGAAGAGTCGCATTGGTAACCCATCTAATTAGCATCATATCAACTAGCATTGTCACATAGCAAGGCCCTGACTAACAAATCTATCTCTCCACAAGATCTGAGCACAATGTTGGCAAGACCAATGATGTATAGACACCCTCATCATTGTCTCTCTGTGAATATACCCCACTCAAGTTCTCAAGGTGTGCTCCACCGGGACTATTCTTATCTTGGATTCTGAGTCCTCAAAGAATATTGGTCCTCTACGACTAATCTTATCTTGGATGCCCTCACTCATCCTCAAAAAGTATCGGATGCCAGATGTTTACCCAATCCTCCATTTTGTCTTCCCAAGTGAAGACAAGAATGATGTGTCTATATATCCCTCTTAAGTAGGGAGGACATATCTATTCCAATAAAGGAATGTACTCGTTCCTATGGAAGGAATGTACCTAAGTGTTAATTTTTTCAAATACGGTAAAATTCCACCTTGGATAGCTCAGATGACAAAGATAATGATTGCATTATATTCCTCTTTTCGAGAGGACCAAAAGTGACCTAAAGATCACCTAATTTGGTCAAGAGGAAGTTGAGTTTTGAATTATTTTATTCATACTTGTATTATGGAATGGGTCAGCCCGAACATATGGGTAACTTCTTAGGTCATCCTTAACCCTAAGTAGACCCTCATGAAATCATATAAATAGAAGATACCTCAAGCTTATTTGGACACATTCAATCAAGATAGCTTATCTTCCCTTATTGTCTTGGTTCACAGAGGTTTGACGGAAAGAGTTCGCACAAGGGCCTGAAATCACAGGCGTAAGGTTTGCTCTGACTTAGGGTTTTCTGATCTCCGGATGCTGGCACAGTCCCTGGATGTTGGCACGTAGGCTTATAAGAGTGTCCAAGGAGCCTTGGACATTGAGACATAGAGTTATGGGGGCGTCCAGGGCTTGAAGATCGGATCAGGCTGTATTAGTCCCGAGACACTCACATAGAGTGGTCCTGAGAGTAACTCCTCCTCCTTGCATCCAGGACTCCTGGATGAGATTTTTATATTCCAAAATTTCCACCTAGTGTTTCGCAGTGTTCGGCACAGAGTATCTAGCAGTTGTCTATAGTCAGTGACAACATATTACAATCATCAAAATAATAGTTTTGTTTACAAGCATGATTAGATCTATTTCATGGATATCATAAATGTTTTGTTGAATAGATAAAGTCATGGATCATTGTACTCTCTTTTGTTGTATCATTTGATGACGATCTAAGGAGAAGAATATTTGTAAGGGTTTTCCCCATAGTGGGTTTTTCCCTAATCTTGGACCAATCCTAATGTATTTATGTCTATGCATGCTTTTCTTCTATTGTTCCTTTATGTTTTGTTGCATTGATGATGATGATTTTGTTCTTTCTATATAATTCCATATGCCAATGGGTAATGGTGTAGATCTAAATAATGTAATAATGTTATTGGATGAACTTAATGTATAAATGATGAAATGAAATTATCAAAGAAAATAACAATTTAGCCCTATGAAAAATTAACATGGTATCAGATCTAGGCTAAAGAAAATCCATGGAGATCACCCTGATTATGGCACCTTTGATGGCAGCAACAAGAGCATGGTGGAGACCTATAAGAATTCTAGGCTTTGAAGAAAACCCTAGGCAACTTTATCATTAGGGTTTGATGAATTCTATGAGGCTAGGGTTGGAGAGAAAACCTTGGTTTATGGAAACCATATGAGATATGGAACCTAGTTGGTCAATGTGAAGATGCTCAAGAACTTGTGGGAGATTTGATGAAGCCCTAGATGGGATAATCCCTAGCAGACCCTGTTGGATAATTGAAGGCAACATTGATATATGGACAATGGACATTGATGGCTCTTGAAGGCTGGTTCAAGAGGGAGAGGATCACCTCTCATTGAAGATAAGTACTTCTTGACTTATGATGTTTCTTTGTGTCTTTACTCTTGTTTAGACTTATGGATCTGATTATTATGATTATTGTTTTGATCATTTATTGTACTTCCTGCATGTATGTTTGAGTATATGGATGTTTCTAACCTCCTTGATGAGATGTGATGAGTAGATCCTTCTTAAGGATCATTTTAAGATGTAGATCTGGAAAGAGATAAAGAGGTACTTGATAAAAAGATGGCAAAGTGCTTCAAGCGGCCTATGTCTAATGAGAAGGTGCACAGGTATTTGAATACCACAAGGTATGCATGGTATGTTGTGTTTCATCTATTGGCTCAGTAAGCCATAAGGTATGAAGGTGGCTTGGATCTATGTTTCCTATGATGAAAAGATACACCTGGTGTTGAAAATTTTGATCTTCTTGAATTCTACAAGGCTATCTAATGTTGATACATCAGTACACTTGATGTTTGGCTAACATCTATCTGTTGGATATCTTGATCCTAGAAATAAGGCTAGCACCTTGACTCTAGTAAATAATACTCTTGATACTTGTCATGATGGATTTCATATAGAAGTATATCTCATTGACTTCTATACTTGAGTTGGTTGATAATGCTTGTGATAAGTATGATGAAAGCATATGGAAAGAGAGGTTGACACTCTTTTTTGTTGGTAAAGTTTTTTTGAATGACCTAACTTGATCTTATTGGTCATGAAGATCATGGTAACCTTGATGTGAGAATTATAAGTGTAAGATTGATAGTTAG
Organism: Pinus taeda; assembly: GCA_000404065.3. Classification (NCBI taxonomy): domain Eukaryota; kingdom Viridiplantae; phylum Streptophyta; class Pinopsida; order Pinales; family Pinaceae; genus Pinus; species Pinus taeda. The sequence goes on along the minus strand of APFE030806360.1, from coordinate 6,810 downwards.
ATATATTAATAACTATGGTCATGTCTTGAAAACATATGGTTAAACTAAATGTCCTAATTTGATGAAGTGGCTTGATAGAAAGTGCTATTGTGTTCATAATCTTTGAGATATGATGTTGTTTCTTTGAGTCTAACCTTTGATGATAGATTGATGACATGATGCTAATAGCCATGATAGATATATTTTCTAACAGATCTATTGTTTCTTGACTCTAGTAGAGACAAGTTGATGACATGAATGAAGATGAATGAAGTAGATCCCAGCCAGAGGGAAATATCTTCTTAAGACTCTTACTCATATTACTATTAGCATTATGTGCTGTTAAAGTATGATTTATGTGCATCTAACAGTATTGATCTGCAATAGAGTCTCAAATCCGAAGCCCATACATAAATTAGGGATTTTGCTCCAGGCACAGTCACAAATCTAGGAGATCTCATCCCTAGACACACACATGTTAATGCCTAGGCAACTTCTAGGCAGTTAAAGGCACTCCCATGCTAACTTGAAGGGAGAATCCAGGGGTTTGACTACAATTGACCATCATCTGAAGCTTTATGAAGTTGTTTGAACTCTGAATCAAGGTGTCTCTGACATATTCTTCCACTATAATATGATTTTTAAGGTTTTTGGGATAAAATTGTTCATCACGGAAGAATGAAGTATCTTGCATGAAATCAGACGTTCACCTGTAAGATGTCAATACCACATATGTGTTGTAGATCATAGCAAGATCTGCAAGCAGGAAAAGCATGAATTTTTTCCATAACATGAACATGGAGACTGAACTTGTGTTTGTGTTTGGTGGGCTCCTGGGGTTGAGGGATCTCTGGACAATAGGGTACTTCCCTATCTGTTACCCATAGGGTTGAGGATGTTGCTTCCCTATCTTTATAGGGTCGGAGAATTCTCTCCCATGTCTGGTCTTTGCAGAGTATACCCCAGTTGACATCATACCCACAAGCAGGGTTTGTTGGGAATACCGCTCCTTGTTTGGCCAACGAGTTGAGAATGTACTTGGGGGTGTACAACCCAAGGCGATTATGATGCAGGTGTTCTACTGCATAACTATTGAGATTCATTATTTGGAATATTGGTAGGCAATAGGATTGGGTTGAGAGTTACTCCCCTTTGGAGATTTTGGGTTGAGGGTATGCTCCTCGATGAGATCCCAGGGTCGAGATATGCTCGCCTGTGTGTTTGGATATCCTATTGCTAGATATGGGGTTGTAGATGTATAGCTCCCCCATGAGATTTTGGGTCAAGATGTTCTCCCTGATGTGGTTCCAATTTGAGATATGATCCTTCATGATATTATCTCTGATGATGATTGATGATGATATTTTGGGTAGCAACCCATTAGCAGAGATTTCAGGTAGCATATTTATGGATAGAGAATGGTAGCTTAAGCTCTCCTTTAGCAACAAATTCTTCTTCTTCTAGATTCGAGAATGTTCAGCATACGAGCAGGAACAATCAAGAGATAAGTAGGAATAAGAAAATGATAGATTGAGATATACAATCATGATTTGTGATGATGAGACACTTGAGATGAACATGGCATTATCACTGCATGACAAATATTATCAATGATGATACGTGATGACACTTTAAGATTTTAGAATGGAATATTAATCAATGGATAGATATTAGCAGGTGGAATTATCCCTAGTTGAATGATCTGAATGGCAAAGTTAGTGTTTGATGTGCTAAATTTCAATTCAGAATATTAAACAAAGTGCTTAAGGATTATGAGGTAAATTGCAAGTTTTACATGATTTTTTTTATGTGTTTTTAGGTAAATTTCATGAGAAAATTAACATAATCAAAACACTAAACAACAACATAACAATAATACACTTAGCAATTGATAAATGAGTTCACCCCTCCTAGGCTACGTCTCCTTGGTCCATCTTTCAATGGCTTGACCCAATCTCATTATGCTCAAAATACTTCAGTGAAAAAGAGTACATAAAGTGTGTTGACCAAAAGATTTCATAGTTTCCCCTTCAAGGAAACATTTCCTGCAAATAACTCTCACTCTAGAGACATGACAAACTACAGTTAGTCATGAAACAATCAGCAAGAAAAGGGTTCTCAAATCAAGACCACAAACTCTATCTGACAATGAGCATAACAAGTACAACAATTCACTTAAATTACTAAAAGAGAGCTTTCCCCGAAGACCTAATGAGAAAAGAAAAACATGAGCTACACCATAGATGTCTCAGCTATTGTAGAAAACATATGAAGACTAGAAGACCCCTACAAGATCCTCTCCATTCTAAAAAGCCTTCAAAAACTGATTCAACCACCTCATTGATCCAAGCACCCATAGACTTAAACCTAAAAAATGTCTCTTCGAAATTGCTCAAATGGATCTAAAACCTATTCAATTATATTCAGAAGACCCAAAAAATGTCTAAACAACCTCTTTCTAAGCTCCATTTGGATAAAAACTAAAGAGGTTATGAGCTTCCTAGGTTTGTTACTAGTTGACCCACAAATTCGCCAAGTCAGGCTAACCTCCCTACATTTTCGCCGTATTTTCCACTAACAGAGCAACAAATTGATGCAATACCAGTGCAATTTGTGGGCTCATTAAATTTCCCAATGACACCTGCACACCCTCCTGGTCACATGGACCCCTCACTTGACCTGGGGCTGGCCCCCATGGTCTAGCCCCCTTCAAATCGACCATTGGTTCCTTGGCTATGGTCACATGCATTTGTTTTAAGGTTGGGGGGCAGGATGAAGCCCTGGCCCCTAGCCCTTGGTCCCAACCCTTGTCCTTTTGGGTGTGGTGACCAAGGCTGGGGCTAGCCCTTGACCCTCACCCCATATCCGTCTCAACATTAATTTAAATGCAAAATATGTGGGTCCTTTTAACAAGGCCCACACATAATGCGATGGTGTATGTGGTAATTTGTTGGTGAGAGGTGCCATGATCGAATCACATGGATTGCAAATTGGACTCCTAACAAATTTTTGGCGGCCCCCATGTTGCCAAGTGGCAACCTCCGGTTGGGTCACATGGTAACATGTGGTTGACCACCATGCCACCAATAAAACACTGCCACGTCACACCAATAATGAGGTGCCACTTGGCACCACCTAGTTCGTCGAAGGAAACGTATTCAATGCACATTCTCCCTTCCAGATAGGCATGCCCAGTCAATGCCACATCAGTAATACGAATTTTTGACTAGACTGTCATTTTTGCAAAAAATCCCCTATTTTGAAAAACGAACAGAACTCGTTTCCGGGAGCATATGATATCTGTTTCGCACAAAACAAGATGCACCAAATTCAGGATGACGAGCAATACACTATCATTCATATTCCACACCACTATGAAAACTTTGAATTTTGAGCAAATTTTTGAGCTCTGGATCACTCTTCCCCACTGGAAGCTTTTGGACCCCAAAAGCTCAGTTTCAGATTTTTAGCAGTTGAGGGTATAGTACCCTCACCTTTCCAATCTCGATCCATTTGAACTTGGAACTTTTCAAGCTGGTCTTGAACTATTTGATGTACCAATTGGATTTTCTCAATGAACTTCTTGGCTTTGTCTTTGTCACTATGGCCATCAATAGAAACATCCTTCCCAAGAATGAAATCCAATGGCAATATTCTACAAAATCTTTACCAAGTATAAAATCCAAAAATACTTTGGCAAATAACCCAAACAAGCTTCACATGGAAATACTTGTATAAATGAGTGTTTGACACATGTGTAACATACTAAATGTGTCGCAACTACTCATCCCAAAGTTTAGGATGCTTACTAAAATGTCCACAAATGGAAATTCATCTTACAATATGGAATAAATTTGACTCCCAAATTCCCATACAAATTGACTCATCATGAAGCCAAAATAGCATAACAATGCAAAAGAAAACACTCTTCATATAAGTGATTTATTCACAAACATAAATTTTACAAAATTCCCAATTGTGGTGACATGAAACAAGTGAAATACAAAATAAATGTAGTCTTTAATTAGACAAATAGTCCAACCATTTCTTACCCAACCATGCTAGGGAATTTTCTTTCTGCATTTCACTTCCTTCTAGAACTTCTTCTGGAATGGTTATGGCATTCCTTACACATTCGTCTACCTTCTCCTTCTCAGGTGATTCCATTAATTGTTTATCCTTCTTTGGATGAAGATGTGGATGCAACTTCCAACACTTTTCAATCCAATGCCCAATTATGTTGCAAAGAGTGCAAAAGTTTTTGTGAGACTTTCTTGGCACAAATGTCTTTAAACTTAGATGAGAATTTCCCTTCTTGGTCTCAATTCCAATTGACATATTCATCTTCTTGACTAATGATTTCCTTTTGTGGCACTTCGATACATAATGTTTAGGTGCATGACAAAAAGTGGACATAAAAACATTCCACAACATGTTATTCAAATCATCAGTTGTTTGAATCATCAAAAGCCTTTGAATAATCAGGATTCTTACACCTCTTATGGTTGTCCTTTGGCTTATGAACCTGATGAGGAGAACTTGAATGGCAAGAAGAACTTTTCTTATTCTCTTCTTCAACTTAATCCTCTCTCTTTGGAGAAGTCTTTCATTTCATGTCCTCCTTTTTCTTAGAATCCAAGCTGGTACCAATTTCGGATGCAAATCCCAACAATTTTCCTCCTCATGTCCCCTCTTATGACAAAAATAACAAGACACCCAAGATCTATCGTTGGAAGACCATTCTTCCTTTTCAACATAGCCCAAACCTTCATATTGAGGTCTCTCCTTTGCCTCAATTGGATGGACAATGCCCTGATTGTTTAGTCCAAGGCCTCCTCCCTTGTAACCCATCATGGACAAGAGTGTTGTTCCTATGCCTTTTCTATGCTTCTCAAAGGCTGCAAAAGAGCTTAAATCAACATCTTCATTAATGAAATGGCATGTAAATTCTTACCATTTTCCTCATCTTTCGACTGAGGGACAAAGATGCTCTTAAACACTTTCCTAACTCTTGAGGTTTCTTCTTGGACTCTTGGTCTTTCTTCTTTCAGCTCCTTGAACTTTGGCATTGATAGAACCTCAACCTCAACATCATGTGGAAAGAAGGTACAGACTTGACCATCTTCCTTCTCTAATGTTTTTTCTGCACTAGCCTCTTGTGGGTACTCATCCAATAATTCCTCCTTCTTCTTTGCTCTAGATGAAACGGTGGAGGATGCTTCAAGGAAACCTCCTTGTGTCCCTGTACATAGGAGGCGTCCTCCATTTGACAAGAGACATAGGTTGCATTCTTTCCATGTCCACAAGATTGCTTAGTATTGGAGGGAATTTTTGTTGCTTTGGTAGAACAACATTCATCAATTGTTCCTCCACAACATTCTGCAACATGAGGTGCATCTTTTGCTTCTCTTCCTTAGTAGCTTCAAGTAGTCTTTTGAGTTCCATGTTCTGTTGTTGGTGAAATGCAATAATGTCCTTCGAATCTTGGAGACTATCATGCTTTGAACTCATGCCCATGCTTACTAAAGCTTCAACTGGAATTTGAGGTAGAACTGGTGGCAGATATTGTAGCAATCTTGCTCTCCTATCAAAACCTTCTCCTCTTTTGAGCTTAAAACTTGTAAGCTTCACATTCACTTGCAAACAGTATAATCCTCCTTGCACAAAGAAAGCCAAGAGCTTTGATACCAACTTGATCTAAATGGGAAAGTTACTGTCTGTTGTGCTAAATTCCAATTCAAAATAGTAAACAAAGTGCTTGAGGATTATGAGGTAAATTGCAAGTTTTACATGAGTTTTTTTTATGTGTTTTTATGTATATTTCATGAGCAAATTAACATAAGTAAAACATTGAAAAACAGCATAACAGTAATACACTCAGAAATTGATAAAGGAGTTCACCCCTCCTAGGCTACGTCTCCTTGGTCCAGCTTCCAATGGCTTGACCCAATCTCATTATGCTCAAAATACTTCAGTGATAAAGAGTACATAAAGTGTGATGACCAAAACAGTGGCTATTTTCCCCTTCAAGGAAACATTCTCCTACAAATAAATCTCACTCTAAAGACATGACAACCTACAGTTAGTCATGAAACGATCAACAAGAAAAGCGTTCTCAAATCAAGACCCCATACTCCACCTGACAATGAGCATAACAAGTATAACAATTCACTTGAAGTATTAAAAGAGATCTTTCCTCAAAGACATAATGAGAAAATAGAAACATGAGCTACACCATAGATGTATCAGCTACCGCAAAAAACATATGAAGGCTACAAAACCCCTACAAGGTCCTCTCCATTCTCAAAAGCCCTCAAAAATTGATTCAACCACCTGGTTGATCTTAGCATCCATATAATTAAACCTGCAAAATGTCTCTTCATAAGTTCTCCAATGGCTCTAAAACTTATTCCATTAGCTTCAGAACCCAAAAATGTCTAAGCAGCCTCTTTCTGAGCTCCATTTGGATAAAAACTGAAGAAGTTATGAGCTTCCCAAGTTTTTCTGCTAGTTGACCCACAAATTCGCCAAGTTCGGCTAACTACCCTACAATTTTGCCCTATTTTCCACTAACGGAGCAACAAATTGATGCAATTTGGGGGATCATTTAATTTCCAAATGACACTTGTGTGGCCTCCTAGTCACATGGACCCCCCACGTGACCTGGGGTTGGCCCCCGTGGTCTAGCCCCCTTTGAATCGGCCATTGGTTCCTGGGCTATGGTCGCATGCATTTGTTTTAAGATTGGGAGGGGGGGGCGGGGGGGCAGGGCTAAGCCCTGGCCCATGGTCCCACCCCTAGTCCATTTGGGCGCGATGACCAGGGCTAGGG
>APFE030806350.1:0-16635 GCA_000404065.3 Pinus taeda | reverse complement strand
AGATGGCATCAAAGAAGGTCTATGTGAATGTTTCTCGAAACACGGACAATAATTCCATCATCTAAAGTTTCAGTTGGACACTCTATGAATACTATTGGATATACCCGAACTGAAAAACATCGTAAAAGTCAAGCAACTGGCTCATCAAGTACATTCAAGATTATTCTTAAATGGAGGAATTCACAACAAATAAATAAAACAAATTTTACATTTCATGTTAAAGATATTGAAAGAGATGATTGTACACATATCTATCTATATTGTGGTACGATTAACTTTGGTGGACTATATGTGGTGATGGGCAGACTACGAGACATACATTTGGTGTCGAATCTAGACACTATCTTTGTTCTTGCAAAATTTCCCAAGACACATGAAAATGTTAGATATCATCTCTTAAAGGTCAAGTATGACACATATGAAGAATCTACACCATTGTGTGATGAAATCACATCCAATATTTCAAATAACATTGTAAGTATGAATATTTATATTTATGTGCTGTGCAGTATTGTAAGGATCACTATTTTTTTATAAATGATTGATCATTGACATATTGTATTTTGTTTCATAAAAGTTTTCTTAGAGTCTTTCAATGATGTTGGAGGGTATTTATTTTCTAGAGCCAAATATTATGAATGTGATCAATAGTTTCAATACAGAGACAAAAGAAGGAAGCAAAAGGCAATAATCCATGACACTGCAATGGTACATATAGGGGATCCTCAAAGAATCCTTTGTTTTTGTAGATGTCAAAACTAACGCTGAAAATTATGTTACCATTAGTGAGGAGGAGATTAGAACTGTTTTTCAAAAGGAGAAAAGAAATAAAACACCAAAAATAAAAATGGCCACGAATGTCTCTCTTCTAGTTGATGATGAAAATATTGTTTATATAGAGGGTATGTTAACCAGTAAGAAAAAGAAGTCAAAAGTTGGTCAATCTGTTAAAATCATGGACAATAATGAACATCAAAGTGAAATTTCTAAAGGAATCAAAGAAATTGTAACACTAGGTGTTGATTTAGAGGATGACATTATTAAAACAAAACAAAATGTCATTCGAGATCACTTGATTAATAATAAATTAATTATTGGTGGCAAAACATTTTAACTTAATGTCAGCTAATTATATAAGCCAGATGAAGGAAAATTTCAATATCAAATTAGAAAGGTACATCACCTATATGTTCATAATTTGAAAACATTGTTCAGGTACAATCCATATGCACATGTGGTGGATTATGTGTTTCTTGTTGATCCAAATCGTGTTGCCAACAAAGAGCCATTTAATAGGACATGATGTTTTTAATACAAATATTATGTAATTGGAGGGAGCCATTTAGCAGAGATCAAAAGATAATTGATTGAGGAATATCCCAATAACTCTCTTTTTGAAACAGTGAAATGCATCATTTATGTTGGTTTAACAAGAACATAGGAAAATTCATTGGCATTGCATCATAATGCAAATAACAAGTATAGAATGTCTACGACTTTCATCCAAAGGGTCAAATTTATGCATGATGAATTTGAACATAGTTACGATCAAACGAGAAAATGACCTAGTACCCGTTTTTTTAGGTATCAAAAAGTCACTCGATTTTGAAAAATGGTGATTCAGAATACACCTTTTTTTTGGAGCATATTTTTATGTATCAAGTATGAACATTTTTTTTAAATGTTAGTTATTTTTATGGTAATTTTGAAAAGTGTTGGTGCGGCATAACACATTTTTTTAGAGGGCTTACTTTTGACACTTTAAATTTTTTGATGTATCAAGCATGAACATTTTCTTTTTGTTAGTGATTTCTATCTTGATTTTGAAAAGTGTTGATGAGCATCACACCTTTTTGTTTAGAGCGCTTAGTGTTTATACTTTAAATTTTCTAATGATTTAAGTGTGGATAAATTTTTTTAAATGTTGGTGATTTTCATGTTAGTAATAAAACATAAAAAATAAAACAAAAAACCATGACACAAAAATCAAAAATCCAAAACAATAATATATATTATATAATCTATAACAAAATTAAACTAAAAGAAAATCTAAAAAACATTTTCAACTGTTTTTTTTTATTTATTTAATTTTGTTATATATATATATGATGATGATGGTTAACGTCCACTGAGGCCAAACATTGGTCTATCAGACCTAAGGAAACAAATTATTTATTTTGATTTAAGATTTTATTCCTATGCTCAAAAAGCTTGGAGAGAACCCTGCCAAGCTCACTACAATTTTGACATTGTAAAAGGCTAGAAAGGTTAGTATTATAACAAAGATTGTGAAAATGAGATCTAATGTGGTTGTAAGTGGGGCACGCTTAGAGGAAGTGTTTTTCATCCTCGATGTTCCTATTCTCACATATATGGCAGATCCTTTCCATCCATGGCGTTTTAGGAACTGCCCAACGACCTGTTTCACTATGGAGCTCATGAGAATTCATTCTAATATTTGCTATATTAATTTTCTTCTTTGAGCTAGTTAAAATAGAGAGATACTTTTCATATTCTAGGGTGGGGTTGATGACCTTCTTATAATAACTTAATTTTCTTTTAGGCGCTAAATCTTTCTCACACCACATTTTTTCTTTGAACTTAGAAGTAACAATATCTTTAATGTTATCTATGTTTTGCAATGCATCATTCTCGTTGATCTCCCAATAGTTTAACCATGCCCTTGTGTCTTTATGCCACCCCTGATTGAGCCTTAGGTGGTTTTGGCTGGAATTTAAAGCTAGCTTAGGAAGTCTATGATCATCTATGTTATTGAGTTTTTGCTTGTACAACAAAAACCTAATCATAGCTAGGCTCTCAATAGCGGAAATGCATGCTTCTATAAGGAGAATAGGATAGGGTGTATTACTTTTAATTTTTAGTTTATAAGTTATAAAACGCTTCTGGATTTTCTCAATCTTTCTCCATGATTCTCTGGAGATGCTACAACCCCAAACCTCATAGCCATATAAGATAACAGGAGTGACTAAAGTTTCAAAGAGGAACTTCTTTTTATCCCACATTACGAGGTTTTTTATTTTACAATTATTTTCAAGACCACAATAAGATTTCCACCCCCCGTTAATCCTTTTCTCAATGCTATGGTTCCAGTTAAGCTTGTGATTAATATCAATTCCTAGGTACTTGTAAGAATACACTTCCTCCAGGTTATTATTGTCATACATAAAATTAGGGTAAGTGTCCCTCTTAGATTTGATAATAATAAATTTTGTTTTGTCAGTGTTAACCGTCATACCCATGATAAAGCAGAAATACTTAAGAAGCCTGAGTTGCTTATCAAGATCAGACGGGAACCTTGCCAAAAGAACAATGTCATCAGCATAGAGAAGAAGGATGATGACTATCCCAGCTAAGATCGTGCCATCACATCATGCTTCCTCTAAATAGCCTTCGATCTTATCAATGTAAATGCCAAATAGGGTAGGGGAGAGAGGGCAACCTTGCTTAACTCTAATGTTACACTTAATATATTTCGACCACCCCTCATTGCTCTTTAGCTTGGCAATTACATTCTCATATAACCTTAGAGCGGAAGCTCTCAACTTGAGAGGAACCTTTAGCTCTTCTAATCTATTCCAAATGTTGTATCTAGGAACCGTATCGAAAGCCTTTCTAAAGTCCACAAAGCAACAAAATAAATTGGATTTATTATTACGACATTCCTCTGCAATGATCCTAAGAGTAATGAGGTGGTCTGTTGTTGAGTGATGCCTTTTGAAACCTGCTTGGCCTTTAGCCCGCTTACCTTCACTTTCAAGCCATATGCTTAACTTCTTTAACAAAATACTACCATATAACTTGGCTAAGAGAGGGCTGATCATAATTGTCTGATAATTAGAGGGGTTATTTGTCTCCCCACTTTTAAAAATAGGGATAATGAGACTCTCAGTCCAAGGTTTAGGGAATCCTTGCTTGACTGCTTGATTGAAAATCTTGTGGATGTGGGGGATGAGGATAGGACCTCCAATTTTAAGATTTCCTCCTGGTAACCTTCAATGTCCTTAGCTTTCCCATTAGCGAGGCAATTAACCCCAAACTTAATGTCTTCTAAAGAGAAAACTTCTTTCGTTGTGAGCAGGGTTTCGAAATTATCCACGACATTTGGAGATTCATAAAGCTCTTTAAGATAGGAATTCCAATCGTGAAGAGAAATTTTATTATTATCTTTAGTCTTCCTAGTCAGAATCTGCCTTCAAAATTTGTTAGGAGCTACCTTAGATAGGTCTATGAGATTCTCTTGTCTTTGGCGAATGTACTGCCTCTTTTTCCTTTTAATTAGGGATTTATATATTTTTATCTTGTCCATTTTAAGAGATTCCTCAACAACTTCCTTAATTTCTCTCCTCGCACTTTTACAATCTTTTTCATACCATAGATTGGTTTTGCTATTTCTTTTATTATTTGAAACCTCAATTGAGAACTTGTTAATAGAATATGAGAGAGTTGTAGTAAAATTATGATAGAGGTCTTCTATGTTGTCTATACTAGATATAAGAAGCAAACTAATTTTTAATTCATTTAGAAAGATATCATTTTTATTTCTATCAAATATTAAGTCCTTTTGGCTGTAAGTATTATTTTCTGTGGGAACTCTATGCATGACAAAATTGAGAGTTATAAGTAAAGGCCTATGATCAGAGGCAGGTTCGTGGTCGTTTAAGATGTCAAAATTTATTATTTCATTGTATAATGGGAGATCGGAAATAACGTAGTCTACCATGTTGCTACCAAGTCCACGGATGCAGGTCATCTTGCTGGAATTGGGCCACTTCTTTAGACTGTTACAAATTATGAGATCCTGAGCACTACAGAGCTTGACTAGCTCTGACCCAAACAAATTTTCCCCGAGGTCTTCAGAGCTCCTTTCGTACCTACTAGCTAGAGTAGGGTCTTCGTCTAACCAAAGAGGATTAGGGTTGGAATGATTGCTCAGAATAATAGCTTGGTTGTTTGAAGTTCGAGCATTAAAGTCACCTATTAAAAGGATATTACCATCATTCCTTAGGCTAGAAATATCATTCTCTAAACCATTTTAAGGGTTAATTTTATCTAGATTCTTCTTCTTATAGAAGTTAGAATTCATGGGGGGAAATAACATATTGCTATGTAGGACTTTTTATTATTAATGTCTCTCATCTCTATCCAACTATATTAGTTGTGAGGGTCGTTTTTATAAATCCTAGCATGGAAGGAGATGGTATTCTTAATGTAACAAGCTATATATAAAAGGAATAATAAAATATTTGTTATTTATATTTAATAATATTATTATTAATTTATATAATAGATAAATAATTTATCAATTTTAATAAGCTATTTACTACTTTAATTAATATTTATCTATTATCTAAAAATTAATTTAGTTATGGATGAGAGGTTTAGGGACCAACTTATATCATGGAAATCATTAATTACACTCTTCTAAAAAAATTCTAATTGGAATTTAATTAAAAATGGTGTTAATTCACTTTTATACTACAATTTATAGATGTTTGAAAGTTCTTATAAAATCAATATTATATTGTATCTTTTTTATAATTTATATTCTCTATTTAGTTAAGTTTAAATTAAAGTTGTTATTTTATTAATAGTGATTTTTTTTATATTAAGTATTTATATAAAATGTATAGTAAAATTATATATAAGGTTTATGTTCGATTCTATTGGAACTAGTTGGGGTGGTTCGGACTCACTTATTTTGTTATGGTGATAGAATTTGGAATCAACCTCATGTCAATTCCCTAAAAAAAAAAATCAATATATTATTTTTTTTGTTTTTTTTTTTTGTGCAGTAAAATTTTGTATTTCCTTCTAAACAAGGGATTATAGAAAAATAATGAGAATTTTAAAATAGCCAGTCACTAGAGAAACACAACCATATCCAAAAATTCACTCTCTTTATCAAGAGAGAAGACATTGAAGCTCATGTAAGTTCAAGTTTACCATACATAGACTAAAATACTAGCCTTCACAACCATGAAAGCAAATTGAGGAAACAAGATGTCTAAAATCCAATTAAATGACAAGAGAGTGAGTAGAAGGGTTTGAATCAGTAGCTACAATCTGGACACGATTCTTATTACAATCTAATGTGCCACAAATTAGAGGAGGGTTTTCAATCTGTTGCTCAATGTGATCTAGCTATTGATCCAAGTCCTTCATGTGCCGGTGCAAGTGCTCCATTGGGTTCATTAGATATGCTTTATGCCCATCTTAATCTAAGAGATATTTTCTTGAGAGAAGTTTCATATTCCAATATAGGTCCACTGCATGCATGTATTGGTTGAAGCACCCATGCGGATGCCCAATGTCCAATACCCAATCATTCAGTTTAGCTAAAACATTGATACCGGAGAGGTGTTTTTATTGGGAGATCCCCTTTGTGTCGACACAAGTGAGATCGTCCTAAATGGGGCTTGGGGTAATCTCTCTAAATTGAGCAGTTGTTTCCTCCAATCATTTATTTGTCTTAGCTAGCTTGTTCCTATTAATATGTTGTTCCGTTTGGACCCAGGCACATTGAAGATTCATGATAGATGCACACAGATGGAGAAAAGGCCAAGGAACAAGGGGGTGACTGCTAAGGAGCAGAAAGATGCACATGGTTAAGAGATCAAGATAAGCAAGACAAAGCCATGAGTTTAGCCTAGACGAAAAAATGAGGTCAATGACAAGATAGAGAGATGGGAGGAGGGCCAACAAAGTAAGGAGTAGTTGAGGGATGCTCTACAAGAAAATGGGAGCCATTAGGGGGAACGAGTATTCTAGTGACACTAAAGGCATACGGTCAGCAAAGTGACAACACTGGATGATTATGAAGGTTGGCATAGTAGATGGTAACATGTTGAATAAAAATCCAATTAAAGAACTAGAGAGTGAGAGGGATGACTATGCTTGAGAGATAAGTTGTCTGATAGGTACATAGTTTCTTTGTGGTGGTGAGATGCTTTGACCAAAGTTAGAAATTATTATAAACTTCCACACATAGAGTCATATTCTCAGGGAAAATTAAGTGCCCAATGAGTTTTAGAAGGTAAGATAGCAACTTTGTGGAGTACATCTCTTAAGCAATTTGGTAATATTTCTTTCTAGAGCTACTTTGCAAGTTAGAAGTGGGTGAACTCCCCATTCTGAACTCACGTGAATACACCTATTCTAGCTGCACTTCACCTAGCAATATCTCTTGTTTGATGGAGAGATGAAATAACATAACACCCAAGGTATAATTTACAAATATGAATGTTGTGTAATGCCCATGGATATGTATTTCATGATGAATCACAATGTTACGACAATGGAGTGTTAGGACAGAGGTCGTAAGTGCCATGCTTAGTGTTTACAAAGAATAATTTCTCACACAACAGAGGTGATAGTGCACATACTAGAATATTAAGTTGCATTGAAGGTGAATGCGACTTGTGTGACAGTTGCAAGGGTAGTTAATGAGCATCGTTTGTCGTTGGAAAATGGCAGTTGCATCGTGCTAATATTGAGAACCCTCTATAGAGACATGCTACCATGTCCCTCGGTTGTATCACCAAGTGGGATGGCAATAACTCACCCCACACCCTTTCGTACTTGTAAGACGCCATCGAGAATATTATTATATATATATATATATATATATATATATATATGTATATATAACTTTAAATTATAATTATAATTTAATAATTTATATCAAAATTATATACATATTAAAAAATAATATTAACATAAATTCATTTATTATAAAATTTATTAAAATTTTATATTAAAAAGTATTATTATTTTAATATTTTAAGCATAACTATATTTCTATTAATATACAAAAGGACATAATACTTCATGTTTCAAGTTGTTTTTTGCTCACTAATTAGTTTTTTTAAAAAAGAAGGTTATTAATTACTTATAAATTAAATAGGTATAAAATGAATTAATAATATTTTTATTGATAAATATATATTACGAGAGAATGCATATGTAAATCACATTTCAAATTTTTAAGTAACTCTTTTCAAACCACTTAGTGTGGTTAGGCATAAGTACGAAGATGAAACTACTGATCTAGCCATTCAATTATATACTATAAAGATGCAAAATAACTATAAAAAAATGAGCATTGTATAATTAATACAAAAGAAAAATATAAACTTTAAATTTTATGCATATAATTTTAATCAAGAAATTACTTAAATTAATTTTAATAAATTAATATTTACACTAATATCTAATTACTATTTTAGTATTTTTTCAAAAATATTACCTTGACTCGATACTATTAATATTATTTCGATTTAATAATAACCCAATAAAAATAATAAGTTTTATAATTTTGAAAATAAAAATAAAAGAATAAAAAGGTTTAAAACATATTATTAATTAAATTATATATATTTAACATGCTAGATTGGATCTGTTTTTTCAACTTGTCTTGATGATGAATCACACTAGTTGGTTCAAAACACATCGACAAAGGTCTTTCTTTATATGATTTACGCCGAAATTCTTCTTATAACTGAGAATAAAATAATTTAATCGTGATCGGAAGCGGGTGAAGCGATGGAAGTCACGGTCGAAATTTCAATATGTGGAGTCACTGAGGCTCTAAATCCTCTCGCGCCAGATGGAGAAAATGAAGGTCAAGAGCATCGCCACACTATGCAGGGCTTGGATCCGCCTAGATCTGCAGCCTACCCTGATCCGAAGACGTTACCTCGTCCGCCTTTCACCATAGGTGAAGCATTGCTCAGATTGGGGAGTGAGCCCACAACGAAAATTGAGATTTATTCCTCTAGAGAGGACTCAATTAAAGAACCATGGCAAAAATTGTTGGATCGAGTACCTATCCACCCACCGAGGAACTTGTACAGTCGATATTGTGGATCGATGTTGCGTAGAGCTGTTTGATCAATTTGCTAATGGATCGATACTTTGCTTTAACAAATCTGAGGGTAAACAAGGCTTCTCTCTCATCTACAATGTCACAACCTCCGTTAAGCATCTCACATACAAATCTGTCCACAGAAGAGACCAAATCTAAAGTCAAAGACCCCCTTTAAAGTTTTTATTAAACCCCCATAAGGGAAATCACCTATGATATGGGTCCTAGAAACTGATCAGGTATCATAGTTGAAAAAAGATATGTTTCATAAGCTAGGGTTTTCGACATGCCTATAAAGTATGATCTGTAGAGGAAAAACAATGCATGGCGATTGGAAAATTCAATAATATGTCTCTGAGACATCCACTATCATTTGAGATTGCAGGGAGGATCGGTTGGATCGAGCAAAGGAAGCAAAGGATGTGTCTCTATCTAGCCTTCCAAAGGGAACAAAATTAAATCAAAATTAAATCAAGGACATAAAATTAAATCAGACGCACAACATTCCTAGCCCCTATATTGTGGAGGAATGAACACAAGGTCCAACACTAACTGTACATCCAACGTGAACAAATGATTTATGCTCATTATATGAAGCTAAAGCCATTATATGCAGATTCAATAGTTTATGGCTGAAGCCGATGGATCATTTTCACTCGATCTTTACAACTTGGACAACAAATTGCGAGATCCATCTCTACTCCTAAGGTTTTTTCATAGTTAAGTTTGCATCGTGAGAAGAATGAGAATATATTTTGCAAGAAGGCCCTTGGTTTTGGGGATCTACAGACTTTTTATTACCCCATGGTCCATAGATTTTGATGTCAATTCAATGGTAGTCTCAAGAATCCTGGTATGGGTCAAGTTGCATAATCTTCCCCTACTCTTCTGGAATCTCAATGTATTGGAAGGAATTGGGAACCTCTTAGGGAGATACATCAAAACAGATACACAAAGAGTAAAATAAAATATCTACACTTTTGCCATAATCTGTGTGGAAGTGGATCTCAACAAAGGATTGCTAGATCACATCCTTCTAAATCACAATAACCAGCGTTGGAAACAATTTCTTGATTTTGAGAACACAACATTTAGATGTCAAATATGTTAGCAGACAAGTCATCTCCAATATACATGCCTTAATGCCATGAAAGAGCCAGGAAGGAAGAAGAAACTAGGAAATCAAGCCAAATGATGGCAATTTCCTCAACATTTACCTGATGACAAAGAGGATGAAGAAGAAATGGAAGCCTTTACCAATGAATAAGTCCAACATCCACTTGAAAGGACAGGAAAGGAGGAATAAAATCATGAAGTATTAGAAATTCGAGAACCAGCAGTGTAGACGGAACAAATTCCAAAATTAAAGGAGCTAGGGGGTAATAAAAGTCATCATGAATATGAACGATCAGACTCCAATAACGAAAAATCCAAGAAAATATGTTGAGAATCATCTAGCACTTGTAGCAACCACGCTATCGCAAGGAGAATGATAGGAATTAGGTAAGAATAAATGGAGAAAAAGGTAACCTATTTCTCTACATGTTCAAGCTTTTTATTTATTGGCTGTGCGATCACAAGTCTTGACTAGCTTGTAGAATGCTTTATAAGCATCTATAACATGTAATTTTGTTTTCATTAATAAAATTACAATTTTTGTTGGGGAATAAATTTATAAATTTAGAAGAAAAACAAATAAAAAAATTAAAAGGGGGACCAACGCTAAGGAATAAATGAGAAGGGGAAAGCTATTAACTTAGGGAAAAAGAGACAGGATCCAGTAACTATTAATTTTCTACATATCATTCATATTCAATGCGAACGGCCCTTCTTCAATTTTGATAGCCTCCCTAAACTTTCGGTAATGGAAGTGGTTGATCCTTGCAATTAAATGAGAATATTCTAAACAAACATGGTGTTTAGTTTTGTCATCATGTTCTGCTAATCTTAAGGAGTGGGTCCTACAATATTTGATATCAATCACATGCTCACGAATTGTTTGATTTATAGAGAGACCTATTTCTCCAATGTAGGTGGTTCCATAAGAACATGGGATTAAATGAAAACCTTTCATGTCTTTTGGATTCAACGGGTATTTGACGGATCTGAGAGAGCTAAGAAAACTGCTCAAGGGCAAGGAAAATTTTAAGGATGGAAAATTTTCTTGAACTTTAAAAAATTGGCGAATCTCACTAATCCCTAATATGAAAACTATAAAATGTTCATTGATATATTTGTAAAATTATTCAAATTTATAATCATTTTATATATAGTCTTTATATAACGTTGGCGATTTTTAAGGTAAAATAATTTTATATTCTAAAATTTGGGCGAATCATCTTTTATAAAAATGGAAATTGGCGAATCTTTTTGTGGAAAAATAATGGAAAATTAGCCCACTGGGCGAATATTAGCCCCTAAAATTTTCCATGCTCAAGGGTCTAAAAGTAGAAGAGATATTGTGCTTCTTTAAAATACGAGAAATTTATTGGTGGTACCTTAGATAAAGGGATCCTAGACATTCGTAACCAATTATCTTTGATCTTCTCTTAATTTTGGACATTTTCTTATATTCAAGAAAGCTCTTAGACCTCAGAACCAACTATAACCATTATTCTTAAAGACCTTAAGGATATGGATTTTATCATCTTCCAAGTGATGTTTATGAGAGATCGTAAGAGCATGAGTTGCCAAAGTGTTGACAACACCAACGTTTTTGGCCAAAAAAGATGGGAGTTAGCATGAAGGTATTTCTCAGTGTGGGGTTTCTTTCGAAATACCTGGTGTGTGAAAAAGCCATATTTTTTGTTTGATATGAGAATGTCAAGGAAAGGAAGGCTACCATTAATCTCAGTCTCCATGGTAAACTTATTGGAGCTAGATAGATTTTTTAGATGTTGGAGGAATAAATCCAATTTCTCACAACCATGAGGCCAATTGATGAAGGTATCATACTCAAACCTCTTCCAAAGATTGGGCTTGAATGGAGCCGAAGCAAAGGATTTGGATTCAAAATATGTTATAACTTTGGATTTTTTCAAATTATTTGAATAAATCATTAATTCAACATCTTTAAAACAAAAATATATAATTACTATTAATCTGTAGATGAAATAGTCTAATTCATGATATTTAAATATAAAAATATACAATTATTAATTAATATATAAATTTATTTTTGTTTTGGTACCCTTGTTTTGTCAATTTTAATGAAATTTGATATTTAAAAAAAAAGTCAAGTCTAAGTTATTTAATGTGCAAATCACAATATTCTTGAAATTTTGAAGCACAGTTAAAATTGTATTCCTAAATTCTAGTTGAAAAAAATTTATTTCAATATATTAAATTAAAATAAGCCTTTCCCTATTTACATTATATATTTTAAACTTTTATATTATTTTTTAATTAAACTTTATTTAAATGAATAATTATTAGTTTATAAATAATAATTGTTTATATATATTATTAAGTTTATTCTCATATTCATAAAACCTTATTTATCTTACATTTCATTTTACAGCCTGTTAGGTTAGTCTTGTAATATTGTACATACCTTCTCTTTTTTGCAAATGTTCCAAATTAAAAGTTAAAAAATGTAAATATGGTATGTCCTAAAAGAAATATCAAAGGAGAAAAAGAATAAGAAAAGATCAAAAACGGGAAAAGATATGAACCCCAAACAGAAATAGATCATGAAAGTGTGCAAGTCCAATTGACACTACTTTTTACTTTACTATCCAAAATAATGGTTGTGTGCAGCTTGTTATAAATTACATAACCCATGAATATTCAAATAGTTTAATCTTGACTACTTCATGCTTCAAATTTCATGTTTGTAGTTAGAGAATAAAATATCTTTCCAAACCGTTTAATCATGGCAGATCAGTAGGTAGGTAGAGAAACAAAAGAAGCTCATCAGTTTAATTCTGAGTCTTTGGAAGATCTAAGGTTAGAATTAGATAGTTTACTTTTGAGGAAAAAGGGAAATAAAGGGTCTGCTAGCATAAATGCATGCAATAAAGTGAAGAAAAAATGTTAGGGTAAGTAAAGGGTAGTAGAAAAAAAGTTGTATAAGTACAAAGTTGATTGAAGCAAAAGCACATTTATTACGCTTAATCATATGTTTTAGTGTGCAGGAGAAGTTTTGAAAGTGAAAGGATGTTCACAAGATGATTTGGCTAACTCCCCCTCACTTCAGTTCATCCCCCACTACATACTTACTAATTTCCCCATTATCCCATCATTTCCTAGGAAAATACCCTTTTCCACTTCATTTCACCCTTGCCCCATGGTTTCACACTTTTTCCTCGAAAATTACCCTCAAAAATCCATTCCCTTACCCAAAAGCCTTTCTTCCCTATTGTGAAACCCTTTCGCTTTTGAAAAAATCATTTTCCCCTTACTAATTTCCTTATGCTTCGAAAAAAACCCATAAAGCCCCTTTTAGCCTAAGTTTTGTTTACCCCCGCATTTCATTACAAACCTCCACCATATTCAGTTTTTCCTGATATAAATCTTTTTAACCCACCACCTCAATGCGGTTAAACAAACCCCCACCACATACAATCCTTGTTCCATTTAACTAAACCCACCTTATATTTAACCCCGTCACTTTATTCATTAGATTAATTACAAATCATTCACAGTTAACCCCTGAGCCCCACAAATCTCCTCTCTTGCTCCCTTCGCGCAACTTCAACGTGTGACAACCATTAGATCTGTCAACCCCAGATATGACAGATCATATCCATATCGCATTCATTCACCTCCCAACATTTACCTGCCTGAGAGCACCTGAGAGCACATGAGATTCATGGTTTTTCTCAGGCCCCTTTTGGTTACATGGCAGCTTGTCATTAACTCGCGTGCTCTCAGGAAAATACCACCCCACTACCAAAAGCAGTGCGATGAGAAATGAAACTGCCTCCTTGTGTAAGCCCAAAACTATCGCTAACACACATCGAATTCCAAATAAATGACACTGCAACTCTCGCCCACCTTTTGAAGCTCCATTGTTGGAGTAAGGGTAGATTTTTAAACCAGGCTGATGACATCAACCTTTGGGAATCCAAATTTCTGAAGTACACATTCCTAGAAGTTCACCCTTTCCCAAATATTGTACATTATTATCATGCATGTTATGTCCCTAGCCAAATGGCTATTTTTTCCTCAAACCATGAGCTATTATTCACCATTACACCTGAGTCAATTAATGAGATGCTTCAAATCCAATCTAGCCCCAATTTGACCCTCTATCCATTGGAGACCTGTTTGACTTATGCATCACAATAGAGAGAGTTAAGATAAAGCAAATCTTCCACCGCTTTATCATTGAATACTTCCATACTTTGACAGATACCCCATCCTATGCTGCCACCTTTTTCTCAGAGACTTCCAAGCACATAATCACCATGCTCTCATGCATCCTTGGATATACCACAAATGAGCATGTGGAAGCTAGACGCGAGGCTGATAGTTTACTACAAAAGATGAAGTTCATAAATAGATTCATATGGCAGTATGACCTTCAGGGGGTTATAACTAAACTTAGACTCAGGGTCAAGTTGGGAGCATACATCCACCACCCAAGACCTAACATTGAACAGTTTGCTAAGTAGGATGAGTGGGTGTAGAACACCTTGATTGTTATGGACAACACTGTTGTGGATGTAGAGAACACACTCATTGATATTGAAAGACAATTTGATCACAACTCTTTTCTACAGGTTCCAAAACAACGGGAGCCAGTAAACATTCCTTCCATCCTTCTGACCCCAGCCAATGAAGAGAGGAATCCTAAGAGGAATGGGGAGGAAGCATCTAGCTCTACCATGGATACTACTGATGAGGTATTGGAGCCAAGCAAGAGGCCCAAGTTGTATCCTGTCTTTGAACAAGAGGGGAACATATCTTCAGAGGAAATAACCTACACTAAGGCAATGGGGTAGAGAAGTGAAAAAATAGTTGCATCAGGTGAAACACAGTAGCCACCAACATCCAACACACAGATGATAGAGAGATAGGAGAGTATGGAGGTTTCTTCCTTTGTCATACCAACTAACAAGGAAAAGGATATCAAAGATAAATTCAAAGAGAGAAAGATAAGGAATGAAAAATTGAAGGCAGAGATATATTCCCAATACCTCAAGCTTAGACTACCAAACCAAACCAGACTGATGTCAACCTTTGACATCAAAGCAAGGAAAATAGGTATCATTTATGCAGCTCGCTGCACACCAACCAAAGACCTTAGCAAATTACAAGAAGACAAATTTTGAGGTGTTGGTCAAGGATGTTCATCCCATTGATCAAATAGAGTTCCACAAATAGGCTAGAGAAATGATTAACTCCAGCCTCACAGGAAAGGTCATGGAAGCCTACAAGCTACATGAGTGATTAGGCAATGTCATAGTCCAGTACAAATTGGAGAAGACCTCTTCACAGGTGAAAGACACGAGGATAAAAATACTTGGAGGACTTGATCATTGAACTAGGCCATGACCCAAGTGATGTTAAGGCCACAAAGAAACTAATAAAAAATAAGAATGAGGACATATCATCCCTCAAGAAATAGCTTAAGCTACCTCCTTCATAACATCCATAGACAAAAGAGGTCCTGGAAAGTGAGACCAATCATGAGGAGATGATGGACCTAGTGTTCCAGCTAAGTGACTAATTAAAGGAGATGGAGAAAGAGTTGGATAGCTTGATTTAGCTCAAAGAAGCTAATATTGATAATTCTCCTACAACTATCATTCCAACAATGACCACAATTGTAACTTCTACTTTGGCAATATCATTAGCTCCCACTACTCCGATGGCCACTGCACTACCGACATCTACACCAATTACATCAGCAAGAGGATCAAAAGCAATAGCCTCCACAGGTGGTGAAGCAAATAGGCTAGTCAAAGCAATAGAAGAAATGTCCATTCAGACCACTAAGATGAATAGACTCAAGGAGAAAGAAACGAGCTTGGAGACAGACTGCAGACTTGCCTAGATCATTCATAAATAAGAACAACAAAATTTTACAAGGATGAATAAAAGAATAAAAATCATGGAGAAAGAACTAACATTGAGTGAACCTATAGGTAAGGCTAAAGAGCAACTATGGGTCAATATCATTGACTCTGCCAATGATATTTAGCCATCCATCTAGGTTATTTTCGAACAAATTCATTTAAAAAAGCAAGCCACAAAAGCCATTCAGAGAGTCAAGGAAGAATTTGGAGATATGCCAGAGGAAGCTGCAAGAATCATCCACTTCCTCAACTCCAAGAATAAGTATGAGCTGCAAGAGCTTGAGATACCTAATAGGACAGGTACAATTTTCGATGTCATAAAAGTCCTCACTAAGAGGAATTTGGTGTTGAACTTAGAAGATGAGTGTCAAAACATGCAACTAGCCATTCACAGGCTCATGGTTAAGTTCAAACTTTTGAAGGAAAAGGGATTACTTAATCCCTTAGTTATAAATGATAAGTTAGTGACACATGTGGATTACAATAAGAATATTAGGGAAGTGGCTAGAGAAAAGGTAATCACTTTATCCATGAAGGGCTTACTAATAGGCAATGTATAGTATCAAACTTTTGAAAACTTGTGTTACCTACATCATGAGCTAAAAAACCCATTTATTAATAAGCCTATTTTTTCCAAATATACAGAGGCAGATGAAATATATAGAAATATGCTCAATATCCAATTACTAGATGATGAGAGTTGGGAAAAATGGAATGATTTACAGT
>APFE030806334.1:310875-328770 GCA_000404065.3 Pinus taeda | reverse complement strand
AGAGAGAGAGAGAGAGAGAGAGAGAGAGAGAGAGAGAGAGAGATGGAGTTGGAAGGGGAGAGATAGGGAGAGAAGAAGAAAGACATAGAGGGAAAAAGGTGGATAGAGAGAGGCAGTGACAAGGGAAAGATGGAGAGAGAGTGTGTATAATTTATGGATGGTATAGAGGGAGGGAATAAGAAAGAGACATAGATACAAATATATATATTATATAGTATTATATAACCATCGTAGATCCATCTTAACCTGAGATCTAGCAAGTGCCGAGAGGGATCCAATCTCTGAAGGTGCAAACCTTTCGTCAAGTTTTGCACTAAAAAATGGTTTACACCTCGAGAGATTTGATCCCTCTCGACGCTTGGTAGATCTATTTTTAACATGGATCCAGGTTGGTGAGAAGAAAAGATCAATAATTGCTTGAAAAATTATGAATGAAGGAATCACTTGTTCATCACAGAAGCCAGAGATAACTTTTTCACATAGGTGCATGTGTTATAAGGAAGGAGCTATTGGGTGCAGGATTTTTGCATATTTTGGATAACTTCTCCACCCTATCCTTGACCATTTCACCTTTGATCCTATGGACTTTATATCACAATGTTATGAAACTAGCTCAAGAAATATAGAAAAGATAGATCAACACCTTAGAATTCAGCCTCTTTGAGGGGGCAACCTCCTTTATATTACATAAATGAACAATTCTTGGATGATACAATTCAAAAGACCTCCTTTCTATATATAGGAGTCTAAGGGGTCATAAAATAATCAGGGCCAACATAACAATAATAATGTAAGGGAACAATAATAGCAATAGTATGCTTCTATGGGACACAATAGTAACAATATGGGCACTACATGGGTACATCAATATAATAAGTGGGTTTTACTAATAACAATAAGGGGTTACACTAATAGTATAGGGGCCTAACATGCCCCTCTCCTTCAAAAATCATTGTCCTTAACGCTTGAGTAGTTCTTGATGATTCTGTATAAAATTCTTGTCCTCCCATGTGGAATATTCAGCAGGTAAGTTCCCACTTGATGAGATACTCTGAAATTGACTGATTTCGTAGCTGTCGGGTTCTTGTTTTTGTGATTGCTCCAGGTTCCAATATGATTTCTCCTTCCTCTTCATTTTCTGGCAATATTGTTTGAATTGGGATCTTTTGCAACTTTTGAATAAGTGGCCATACTTCTTCGTCCTTCTTCCATTCATCCCTTGCTTCATTTATCCAATCTATTTGGATAATAGAAATAGCACAAAACAATGCTTCCACATCCTCATCCTTGAAGAATCTTCCCATTTGGTAAGGTCGCCATTTTTTAAGTGCATGTAGTATTGCCAACATTTCCTTCTCATAAATAGCTTGCTTGAGATGTAGTAATAAAATTACCCAATCACCTACATCAAAACATTTTTCACTACAATGTTTATCTACCTGTTGTTTTGTTTGATTTTGCACCGAAGTGGCATTATCCTTTAAAAGTTGAAGAACCTGTTGTTGATGCTCGATGTGATCTTTCACTGCTTGAACCTTTTTCTTCTTGATATGTCCTTCTATATCTAGAGTTTGAGGAGTGGTAATTTCCTCTAATCCTTTACAAGACATGGTCGAATTCATTTCTTGATGCTCAATGTGATCTTTCACTTCTTGAACATTTTTCTTCTTGATATGTCCTTCTATCTTGATAGTTTGAGGAGTGGTAATTTCAACCAATGAATTACACCATATGGTTGGATTCATTTCTTCCTTCTCGATGTGATCTTTCACTTCTTGCACCTTTTTCTTCTTGATATGTCCTTCTATCCTCAGAGTTTGAGGGGTGGTAATTATTGTCAATGCTTTACAAGATATCGTCTAATTCATTTCTTCTTTCTCTAGGGTGGGGTCCTGGCGTATATCTTCTTCTTTTGATGTTTCCTGATCCTTTTCTTCCTCCTCTTCATATTCTATGTAAAATAATTTATTCTCAGCGCACTTATGACCTTTAGTGCATTTGCTATCACAATTGTAACAAAGCCCTTTTTCTCTTTTTTCTTCCAATTGTTGTGGTGTAACCCTTGTAAGTTGTGGAAGGCTAGGAGAAACAACACTTCCATCTTTATAGTTGTGAGGGGTATGCTTCCTAGTTTCCATAATTTTTCTTTCCAGTATGTCACAAAGCCCTTTTACTCCTTCCAATTGTTGTGGTGTTGCTCTAAAGAAGGTGTTGCTCTTTGTATCCTCATAATATGCTATCATTTCCTCCGTGAAAATTGACCACATAATGATGCAGGAGCATCAAGGGCGCTTTTTTATTTTGTAAATATGTTAAAAGGGGGTGTGTTGATTTTTAATATTTTATTAAATTAATTTGAGTAAAATAGGAAAATGTGAGGATCTATTGTAAATATCTTTTTATTTGATAAAAGGATATGAGGGAATTTAATTAGTGGAAATATTTTAGGGATAAAGAGCTATCCTTTAGGGATGTTGATAGATTTAGGGGTTTGTTGATGAATTGAAGGGATTGAGCATTTAATTTAATGATATTTTTAAATTGTATAAACAGGAAGAAGTTTTAGAGGAAAAACATTGAGGTTGTGAGTACAATATAAGGGATTCTTCTTGGGAGCCTTCGAGCAGTTTGTAAAAGGGCCATAGATTGTATATCTGGCCATGAATGTAAATTTCTGTATGAATGTTTTTTTTTATGAAAATACGGGTATGTTGAATTCAGTTATGAATGAAATTGTTTTCCTTAATGAATTCTGAGATGGTTCTGTGCTTGATGGCAGAAATTGGTGTTTATATAAGGTTGAAATCGCATGTGTGCTGGTGGATCTTATTTTTATGCACTACTGATGTATATTCATTATGGAGGACCGCTTGCCTTCGTATGGATCCTTGATATATGTTTAGCTCTGTGGCGGACAATGCTTAAATTTTAATCCTTTTATTGAATGACGGATATCGTATTTTTTTCAACACGCAATTGTTAACTGTTGATACGCAGATATTCCAAGTGATTTTATATCAGGATATTATTATGAGTGCATGGAAAAAGACTACAGTTTGGCATACTATTATTATCTTCTACGTTAAAAACGAAGTTTGAAGCCATGGTTGAGTCATCGGCAAGATGCCTGTGCCATATCTAGGTAACACGAGGTTAGACTACTGTCTAAAGGCTTGAACTGCTGTCTTTGTTTCATATATAGATATAGGATTGAAGAGATATGCATACGAGCTGGTGTTTATAATAAAGACCGGCATATAACCAACACGATACCAAATATTTGGTGTGGATGTGCGTAGTATATCCTATGGGCATTCTTCAATTACAGGCGTCGTTTTGAATGAGGGAGCTACTTGTTGTTTCGACCATCGTGGCAAGTGAACTGGCGATATAACCATTAAAGATTTAATTAAAGTTTGAAATAATTCGGGTCCGTTTGAGCATGGCGATGGCGACTTATGCATGCGCATAGACCGAAACTGTGTGGAGGGCGAGAGGTATGTATACGCCTTAGTGATGGAAAGTCGATGCATGTGACTTTTGTTATATATACCCTCGAGTTTTGTTCAGGAGCCAGACATCAATCAACGCCGGTTTTAAAGAATCGTTGTGGAGGTTGTAAGTGAATATATATATAATTCACATGCGTATTCTCAGTTCGTTCCGTTTAAGAATTAAGGAAAGGCACTGTATGTTACTGCCAAGCATGAGTGTTTTGAACCACAAGAAAGATAAACTTCTGAATTGAAATGGTGCCGATGTGAGATTGCCACTAATTGGAGTTTTTGATTAAAGTAAAAAAAAAATTAGACGCACACAGGTATGCACATAGATTACAGATCCTGGATAATGCAGGCCTTGCTTGCGTCATTTGGTATCAGAGACAGAATGCGCTGTTGAAATATTTATTTTATGAATGAGAACTGAAATGTATTTTTGACTGTATGATGAATGATGAAAGGAAGATAAGAGTTTTAAATTTGATATGCAAACTACACAAGTGAACAGGTTTGCAGGGATTAAAATATCATGCAAGATCTTAGGAGGTGAGATGATTTTTCTGATTTGAAATTTGTAAATGCAGTTTATGATTGCAGAGAAGATGATGGCAGTGAACCTGGCATTCAGCTGAAGGCTGAATAAGGAGGACAATTGCAGTGTCCTAAAGAAGAAGGTGAGTTGAGGAGATAGCCTGAAGAGAGAAGAGAGAGTGCTCAAAGAGGTTCCAGAGGCAGTGAACCAGTACTTACCAAAAGACTGAGTGAGGAGGGCTTGGTGAGGTAAGTGACAGCAGAAGAGATTGCTGTCGTAGAGGCTAGTACAACTCATAATGAGTGAACAACTCATGGAGAAGGTGATCATGGAGATTCAAAGAAGAGGTTCAGAGGAATGCAACAACGATGAGATGACTGCAGAAGTCAGAGAAAGAGAGATTGCAGTAATGAAAGTGCAATTGTAGGTACTAGAGGAATGACTGCAAAAGGAGGAAAACCAGAATAGAGGATGGATCTTTCCACTGAAGGGGAAGAAAGTGAGGTGGCAGAAGCTACAACAGAAAAGAGATCGAGAGATAAACATGCAGTTAATGGAAGAGCTGAAGAAGCTTGAGCAGATGATGGATGTACAGTTGAAGTGTACGCAACTTAGAGCAGCTGAATTGGAAGAGGAGGTTTTTATTGATGAAACAGAGGAGGAGATCATTGATGATTTCTTGAATTATTGGGCAGATCCAGATCAGTTGGATAATGTGAACTCTTGTGTTTTTATAGTTGACAGTTGTGATGTGATTACAGGTTTTGTTGAAGAGGAAGTTCATGTGAATGAAGAAGATGATCAGCTGGAAGAACTGGTATATGAATCAACGATTGAAGTTGTTGAGACTTGTAGTTTTCAAACTGGAAAGTTGTGTATGAATGCAGGGACTGTAAGTGATGGTGATGTTATGCTTCAACAATGTCACAGAGAAATTGCGTTGCTAGAATATTTGTTGAAAAATTCGGAGTATGATATAGAGATGGCAGAAGAAAGAGTTCAGTACAGTGAACGAGTGCAGAAAGATATCATGGAAGCAGATGATATGAGAGAAAGACTGGTTGATTATCTTGAGAATTCTTCAGAGAATTCTTTGGGAGGTTTGGATCAGCATACTCATGTGCTGATAGTGGAGGAGAATTCAGAACAACATACTGAAGTGCTGGCAAAGGAAGACAAGGCACTGATGCCTTATGATTTTTGTTCTAACAAGTGTTTTATGAATGCAGGTATTATTGCGGAACATTTGACTCAGTTGAGCAGTCAAATGAAGGGAGAAGAAGTTTTCTGTTCCAGAAGACAAGAGGTCATGGATGATTGGGTGGCAGTCAGAACAGAAACAAGCATAGAAGCAAGAAGTCAGCAAGTGACAATACCGATAGAGAGAGTAAAAATTGAGCAAGCCATCTTAGCTTAGCAGACAGCAAGAAAGGAAAGACAACAAGAGAAAGATAGTGAAGGATTGCAAGAGCAAAGCAAGTGGAGCACTACAACACAAAATATGGAAACCTAGAAGACAACAGCAGATGATAACAGTAGTAAAGCAATCGACAGGCATGGGAAGATTACAAAATAAAATTTGGGATCCAGGAGGAGATATCCAGACTTATGACCAGGTGGTCATGAAATTTCTTACATGGGGAGTCTGATGCAGCAGCATCAAGGGAACTTTTTTATTTTGTAAATATGTTAAGGGAACTTTTTTATTTTGAGGTTGTGAGTACAATATAAGGGATTCTTCTTGGGAGCCTTCGAGCAGTTTGTAAGAGGGCCATAGATTGTATATCTGGCCATGAATGTAAATTTCTGTATGAATGTTTTTTTTTATGAAAATACGAGTATGTTGAATTCAGTTATGAATGAAATTGTTTTCCTTAATGAATTCTGAGATGGTTCTGTGCTTGATGGCAGAAACTAGTGTTTATATAAGGTTGAAATCGCATGTGTGCTGGTGGATCTTATTTTTATGTGCTACTGATGTATATTCATTATGGAGGACCGCTTGCCTTCGTATGGATCCTTGATATATCTTTAGCTCTGTGGCAGACAATGTCTAGATTTTAATCCTTTTATTGAACGACGGATATCGTATTTTTTTCAACACGCAATTGTTAACTGTTGATACGCAGATATTCCAAGTGATTTTATATCAGGATATTATTATGAGGGAAAAAGACTATAGTTTGGCATACTATTGTTATCTTCTGCGTTAAAAACAAAGTTTGAAGCCATGGTTGAGTCATCGGCGAGATGCCTGCACCATATGTAGGTAACACGAGGTTAAACTGCTATCTAAAGGCTTGAACTGCTGTCTCTGTTTCATATATAGATATAGGATTGAAGAGATATGCATACGAGCTGGTGTTTATAATAAAGACCGGCCTATAACCAGCGCGATACCAAAGATTTAGTGTGGATGTGCATAGTATATCCTATGCGCATTCTTCAATTACAGGCGTCGTTTTGAAAGAGGGAGCTACTTGTTGTTTTGACCATCGTGGCAAGTGAACTGGCGATATAACCATTAAGGATTTAATTAAAGGTTGCAATAATTTGGGTCCGTTTGAGCGTGGCGATGGCGACTTATGCATGCGCATAGACCGAAACTGTGTGGAGGGCGAGAGGTATGTATACGCCTTAGCGATGGAAAGTCGATGCATGTGACTTTTGTTATATATACCCTCGATTTTTGTTGAGGAGCCAGACCTCAATCAATGACGGTTCTAAAGAATCGTTGTGGAGGTTGTAAGTGAATATATATATAATTCGCATGCGTATTTTGAGTTCGTTCCATTTAAGAATTAAGGAAAGGCACTGTATGTTACTGCCAAGAATGAGTGTTTTGAGCCACAAGAAAGATAAACTTCTGAATTGAAATGGTGCCGATGTGAGATTGCCACTAATTGGAGTTTTTGATTAAAGTAAAAACAAAATTAGATGCACACAGGTATGCACATAGATTACAGATCCTGGATAATGCAGGCCCTGCTTGCGTCATTTGGTATCAGAGATAGAATGCTCTATTGAAATATTTATTTTCTGAATGAGAACTTAAATGTATTTTTGACTGTATGATGAATGATGAAAGGAAGATCAGAGTTTTAAATTTGATATGCAAACTACACAAGTGAACAGGGATGCAGGGAGTAAAATATCATGCAAGATCTTAGGAGGTGAGATGATTTTTCTGATTTGAAATTTGTAAATGCAGTTTATGATTACAGAGAAGATGATGGAAGTGAACCTGGCATTCAGCTGAAGGCTGAATAAGGAGGACAATTGCAGTGTCCTGAAGAAGAAGGTGAGTTGAGGAGATAGCCTGAAGAGAGAAGAGAGAGTGCTCAAAGAGGTTCCAGAGGCAGTGAACCAGTACTTACCAAAAGACTGAGTGAGGAGGGCTTGGTGAGGTAAGTGACAGCAGAAGAGATTGCTGTCGTAGAGGCTAGTACAACTCATAATGAGTGAAAAACTCATGGAGAAGGTGATCATGGAGATTCAAAGAAGAGGTTCAGAGGAATGCCACAGCGATGAGATGACTGCAGAAGTCAGAGAAAGAGAGATTGCAGTAATGAAAGTGCAATTGCAGGTACTAGAGGAATGGCTGCAAAAGGAGGAAAACCAGAATAGAGGATGGATATTTCCACTGAAGGGGAAGAAAGTGAAGTGGCAGAAGCTACAACAGAAAAGAGATCGACAGATAAACATGCAGTTAATGGAAGAGCTCAAGAAGCTTGAGCAGATGATGGATGTACAGTTGAAATGTACGCAACTCAGAGCAGCTGAATTGGAAGAGGAGGTTTTTATTGATGAAACAAAGGTAGAGATCATTGATGATTTCTTGAATTATTGGGCAGATCCAGATTAGCTGGATAATGTGAACTCTTGTGGTTTTATAGCTGACAGTTGTGATGTGATTACAGGTTTTGTTGAAGAGGAAGTTCATGTGAATGAAGAAGATGATCAGCTGGTAGAACTGGTATATGAATCGACGATTAAAGTTGTTGAGACTTGTAGTTTGAAAACTCACAAGTTGTGTATGAATGCAGGGACTGTAAGTAATGGTGATGTTATGCTTCAACAATGTCACAGAGAAATTGCATTGCTAGAATATTTGTTGAAAAATTCGGAGTATGATATAGAGATGGCAGAAGAAAGAGTTCAGTACAGTGAACGAGTGCAGAAAGATATCATGGAAGCAGATGATATGAGAGAAAGACTGGTTGATTATCTTGAGAATTCTTCAGAGAATTCTTTGGGAGGTTTGGATCAGCATACTCATGTGCTGATAGTGGAGGAGAATTCAGAACAACATACTGAAGTGCTGGCAAAGGAAGACAAGGCACTGATGCCTTATGATTTTTGTTCTAACAAGTGTTTTATGAATGTAGGTATTGTTGCGGAACATTTGACTCAGTTGACCAGTCAAATGAAGGGAGAAGAAGTTTTCTGTTCCAGAAGACAAGAGGTCATGGATGATCGGGTGGCAGTCAGAATAGAAACAAGCATAGAAGTAAGAAGTCAGCAAGTGACAATACCGATAGAGAGAGTAAAAACTGAGCAAGTCGTCTTAGCTCAATAGACAGCAAGAAAGGAAAGACAAAAAGAGAAAGACAGCAAAGGATTGCAAGAGCAAAGCAAGTGGAGCACTACAGCACAAAATATGGAAACCTGGAAGACATTAGCAGATGATAACAATAGTAAAGCAATCGAAAAGCATGGGAAGATTACAAAATAAAATTTGGGATCCAGGAGGAGATATCCGGACTTATGACCAGGTGGTCATGAGCTTTCTTACATTGGGAGTCTGATGCAGGAGCATCAAGGGCGCTTTTTTATTTTGTAAATATGTTAAAAGGGGGTGTGTTGATTTTTAATATTTTATTAAATTAATTTGAGTAAAATAGGAAAATGTGAGGATCTATTGTCAATATATTTTTATTTAATAAAAGGATATGAGGAAATTTAATTAGTGGAAGGATTTTAGGGATAAAGAGCTATCCTTTAGGGATGTTGAGAGATTTAGGGGTTTGTTGAGGAATTGAAGGGATTGAGCATTTAATTTAATGATATTTTTAAATTGTATAAATAGGAAGAAGTTTTAGATGAAAATACATTGAGGTTGTGAGTACAGTATAAGGGATTCTCCTTGGGAGCCTTCGGGCAGTTTGTAAAAGGGCCATAGATTGTATATCTGGCCATGAATGTAAATTTTTGTATGAATGTTTGTTTTTATGAAAATACGAGTATGTTGAATTCAGTTATGAATGAACTTGTTTGCCTTAATGAATTTTGAGATGGTTCTGTGCTTGATGGTAGAAATTGGTGTTTATATAAGGTTGAAATCGCATGTGTGCTGGTGGATCTTATTTTTATGTGCTACTGATGTATATTCATTATGGAGGACCACTTTCCTTCATATGGATCCTTGATATATGTTTAGCTCTATGGTGGATAGTGTTTAGATTTTAATCCTTTTATTGAACAGCGGATATCGTGTTTTTTTCAACACGCAATTGCTAACTGTTGATACGCGGATATTCCAAGTGATTTTATATCAGGATATTATTATGAGTGCGTGGAAAAAGACTACAGTTTGGCATATGATTATTATCTTCTACGTTAAAAACGAAGTTTGAAGCCATGGTTGAGTCATCGGCGAGATGCCTGCGCCATATCCAGGTAACACGAGGTAAGACTGCTGTCTAAAGGCTTGAACTGCTGTCTCTGTTTCATATATAGATATAGGATTGAAGATATATGCTTACGAGCTGGTGTTTATAACAAAGACCAGCCTATAACCGGCGCGATACCAAAGATTTAGTGTGGATGTGCGTAGTATATCCTATGCGCATTCTTCAATTACAGGCGTCGTTTTGAAAGGGGGAGCTACTTGTTGTTTCCACCATCGTGGCAAGTGAACTGGCGATATAACCATTAAAGATTTAATTAAAGGTTGCAATAATTCGGGTCCGTTTGAGCGTGGCGATGGCGACTTATGCATGCACATAGACCGAAACTGTGTGGAGGGAGAGAGGCATGTATATGTCTTAGCGATGGAAAGTCGATGCATGTGAATTTTGTTATATATACCCTCGAGTTTTGTTTAGGAGCCAGACCTCAATCAACGCCGGTTCTAAAGAATCCATGTGGAGGTTGTAAGTGAGTATATATATATAATTCGCATGCGTATTCTCAGTTTTTTCTGTTTAAGGATTAAGGAAAGGCACCGTATGTTACTGCCAAGCATGTGTGTTTTGAACCACAAGAAAGATAAACTTATGAATTGAAATGGTTCCGATGTGAGATTGCCACTAATTGGAGTTTTTGATTAAAGTAAAAAAAAAACTTAGATGCACACAGGTATGCACATAGATTACAGATCTTGGATAATGCAGGCCCTGCTTGTGTCATGTAACAAGTTGTTTACGAGAACAAAGCCCTTCATACCATAAAAATTGATCCGTTCCTAAATATGAAGATGAAATACATACCTTTTGTAACAGTGTTACACCATGTAGATCAAAATATTGCTCCATCTGAAGTATCCAATTTACCAGATCCTTGCCATCAAACTTCCTCATCTTGCTTTTTCTTGATTTTAGGAGCTCAATCTTGAAACGACTATAACTATGTACTTTCGGATCTTTGAGTTCTAAAATTGCGACCTATAGTAGCCCTCTGTGTTCTCTTTCCAATGCCACCAGTCTGATCCAAATTGGATTCTCCAAGAAAGAGTTATGCACAATCTCCCAAGGTGACCTGATTATAGACCTTTCCAAAAGAGCAAACTTGTATGAGGTGACACTTGTCAATGTTTCTACCTTTGACTCTACAAAATATATAAAAGAAACTAAAGTCCGTCCTAATTCTGTAAATTCTGACAAAATTTCAATCCAATGCTTAGAGAAAAAGTTATGATGATTTTCGTTAGGTCACCTATTTGGAATGTAATTTAGGAGTCCTGAAAAAGCCCAACTTCCTCAGATCATATCTCTGCAAATATAGCACAAAACGCTCTAAAATTTGGACTTGAGATTCACTGCGATGTCTTCTCAAATGGGTTTTTGTTTTATCTTCTGAAATGTCGTAGAAAAAACGTTATAGTGAAAATTCCACGATGACCTGTTTAGAGCAGCGAAACCCTAGAATCCAAAGCTCTAATACCAAATATTATGAAACCAGCTCAGCAAAATATAGAAAATATAGATCAACGCCTTATAATTCAGCCTCTTCTAGGGGGCAACCTCCTTTACATTACATAAATGAACAATTCTTGGATGATACAATTTAAAAGACCTCCTTTCTATATATAGGAGTCTAAGGGGTCATAAAATAATTAGAGCCGACATAACAATAAAAATGTAAGGGAACAATAATAACAATAGTGGGCTCCTATGGGACACAATAGTAACAATATGGGCACTACATGGGTACATCAATATAATAAGTGGGTTGTACTAATAACAATAAGGGGTACACTAATAGAATAGGGGCCTAACACAATTACTTTTTTCTCAGATATAAGTATTCATTTTTGTTAAGACAAATTATTTTTCCATTTTTGCAAAATATGAATAAGGTGGTATCCTCTTTTATGGATAACCAAGGAAATTGTGGAAAAAAGGCTCCATGGATTTGTTTCTTTCAGGTGATTCTTCAAATACCACAACCAGAGGATGAACAATGGATTATGAGTACTTACTATTACACCTCAAACATTGTTGTTACCCCTCAAGTGGTGTTGTTACACTACAAGTTGTTGTTGAACCACTAGACATTGACTATTCCACAACCGTCTAAGCATGTGGGTACTATCGCATGGGATAGCTATCGCAAAGATTGTATTATTTATGGGCAACTACAGAATCAAGATAGTTGTGATTTTGAGAAATGATGTAACAAAAATAAGCCTTATATTTAGAACTTTTTGTAACAATTTCTATTTTCTCTCCATATTGATCAACACGAGAATCTATTTTGGACATGTCAATCCTATAAAGGGAACTCTTTTCCATGTAAATGAGAACAAGTATCGTTATTTTCCTTCTGTAGTTCATGATCATTTCTTAAAACAAATGGTAGTGTTGCTAATGCTTTCACAGCTATGGTGTTGAAGTTTTATTAATTCATATTTCATCCATGTGCCCTGCTAGGGAGGAAGGGCCCTCCTCTTTAGTGGGGATTGCAGTAGCAGTTAAAAAATAGTGGTAGATCAATTAATATTCTTTTCTCTAAGTGTGAAATTATTTATGTCGCCATGTAATTTGCATAATGGGTTTATTTATTTTTCGAGAATTATGATATGTTGTCACACATGATTGATTCGAACATAATATTCAGTCAGCTGGCTTAGTTACTTGGGTGGTGTATGGTGCCCCTTTTTTTTGGTAACATGAAGTGTGGCTTCATATCTCTAGAATATTTTTTATTTCTGCATGAGTGTTACTTTCTGCAATTAAATTCAGCGACATTTGTTTTTCCTTTTAATTTTACTCTTGGCTGAAGTGTATCGTCATAGACAATGCATACTCTGAAATAAATAGACCTACCCTGGGTTGAAAATTTATGGTTGTGATTCAGTCATATTCATAGTCATTAAATCGACTCAACATTTTGGTGTCGTTGCCAGGGAAGGCAGTCGATTATGTAATCATCCAAGTGTGTTTTGTTAACAAAGTGCTTCTAGTGCATAAGTGTTGGGCGGCAAGACAAGAGGTAATAACCTGTGCATCACTCTAATATACTTGGGCGGGCTCACCCCTGTGTTCACTAGGACACTTAGGTTGTGTGAATTATTTGATTCTTTAGATGTGTTCTTAGCTTTACAGGTGTTGGGTGGAAATACAAGAGGTAAGAACTTGTGAATCGCTCTAATATACTTGAGTGGGCTCACAAATGTATAAGCTCAGACACTTAGGGCTTGAATAAATATGCATAGGGTCAATGTGTAAATTGTAGGAATAATAGAAAGCTCAAAATACCATCACTCTAATATATCATAGGAAAAATGGGTCATAAAAGAA
Source organism: Pinus taeda (assembly GCA_000404065.3). Taxonomy (NCBI): domain Eukaryota; kingdom Viridiplantae; phylum Streptophyta; class Pinopsida; order Pinales; family Pinaceae; genus Pinus; species Pinus taeda. The sequence continues at coordinate 315,715 of APFE030806334.1, read as the reverse complement.
ATAAGAAGAGTGCAGATCCGGGGAGGAAAACATTTATTCATGTGCTGAGCGACGAGTGAGAGGGAGGGAGATAGTGACAAAGTTGGAGGGTGGGGAGACAGAGAGGGAGGTGGGGGAGAGCAGGAGAGAGAGGAATAAATTGAGATAAGAGGGGAGAGATGGAGAGAGAGAGGGAGAGAGGAGAGGATGGAAGAGAGAGAAGAGGAGAGCAAAGAGATAGGAAGAGAAGGAGAAGAGATAGAGATGGAGACATAAATATGGAGGGGATAGAGATAAGGGAAAAGGGAGGGAGATAATGATAGATGTTGGGTTGTGTTATATTCTTTCCACATAGTTAACAGGGGGTTTGAGGGGTACCCGTAACCCCACTTTATGGGCGGACCCACCTATGGTTTTGTGCATGATTTTCTTACATGTTTTTTGGACGCGATGGTTTTCAGTCCATGGTATTAGATGCTTCGGCATGTATAAATATGTATTGTAACATTGAAAGGAATATAATGAAAAATCAAGCTGGTAGTCTCGATTTTGGGATCCAAGGGAAAATCTCTATGCATATGTGTTTTTATGTGTTATGCTCTCGCATTGTTTATTTTTCTGTGATTTAGAATTCGTATGAAGGTAATTTATGTATAGGGTTAAAACCTACATTTGGTATCATAGCTATTTTGGCTTCAAGGGGACGCCTTTGTTGCTGAGGGGTTTCGCTCAGGCCTGTGGTAGAACTTTTTTAGTGGGAGATCTGCGAGATCGATTCTGGTGGTGAAAGAAGATGGCGAGCAGTAGAAAGATAGAGATTGAGAAGTTCAATGGTCAGAGTTTTGAGCTGTGGAAGCTCAAGATGGAGGATCTGTTGGTGGATAAAGATCAGTGGATCGTGGTAGATCCGGGTACTAAACCAACAGGAGTGACTGATGAAGAATGGAAGAAGTTGGATCGGAAGGCAAAGAGCACAATACGATTATGTGTCTAAGATTCAGTATTGCTAAATGTATCAGGGGAAGCTACGACAAAGGCTCTGTGGGACAAGTTAGGGACTTTGTACCAATCTAAGTCTCTGGTGAATAAACTATTCCTGTGTTAAAAGCTGTATAACCTCAGGATGAAAGATGGAGACTCGGTGACAGAGCATTTGAATGCGTTTAATACTGTGGTAAGTCAGTTAGCATCTCTTGATATTAAAATTTTAGATGAAGATAAGTGCATTAGTTTGTTGTGTTCTCTACCAGATTCGTGGGATAGTCTGGTTATTGCAATAGGTAGCAATGTAACTGCCTTGCAGTTTGATGAAATAGTCTCAACCTTGCTGATGGAGGAGATGAGACAAAAAAATATGGAGAGCTAGAATGGTGATGCCTTCTTTGTACGAGGATGGTCCTATAACAAAAACAAAAATAAGTCATCGAGTGGGAGATCTAAATCTAGAGGGAGATCTAAATCTCTAGGAAAACTTGTAATGGTGGTGTGCTGAAAATTCGGAAAGGAAGGCCACTTAGAAAGGGACTGTAAATCTAAAGCTCTTCACAAAGGAAAGCGATCTGATGAGGCTCCTTCTAGAGAGGTGAAAACCACCTCAGATGAAAGTTGGGATGTGTACTTGGCTTCTTCAAGTACACATTTAGATCATGAGGCATGGTTGATTAAGTCAGGTGCATCCTTTCACTTCACTCCCCATAGAGAGTGGTTCTGCGAGTATGAAAGATATGATGGTGGTGATGTATTCTTGAGGGATGATAAGAAGGCTAGAATCGTTGGTTGTAGAAAAGTGAAGTTGAAGTTGCAAGGTGGAAGGTTTAGAATGCTTCCAGGTGTTCTACATATTCTTGCATTAGCCAGAAATTTGATTTCTGTAAGCAAGTTGGATGATGCAGGTGTAAAAACAGTGTTCGAGAAGGATACCTGCAAAATGGTTCAAGGAGAACTAGTATTGATGTGGGGAGTTTGGATTGGAACTCTATACAAGCTGAAAGGTAGCACTGTTATTGATGGATGCAATAGTTCTGTGGTTCCTAAAAGTGGAGAAGAAAACCTAATGGTATTTGGAGAAAAGACCATGTTGTGGCATCAAAGGCTTGGACAGATTGGAGTGAAGGGATTTTGAATACTTCATGGTAAAGGTATGGTAAAAGGTATGAGTGATAGCTCTCTGGATTTTCACTTCTGTGAAAATTGTGTATATGGGAAGCAGAATCAGGTGAGTTTACCCTCTGGTAGTAAGAGGGCGAAACAGATATTAGAGCTTGTTCACAGTGATGTGTTTGCACCTGTGAAGGTTCGATCATTGGGTAATTTTATGCACTATGTATCATTTATGGACGACTTCTCAAGGAATACATGGATATTTCCTTAAGAAGAAATATAAAGTCTTTGACAGGTTTAAAGAATTTAAGGCTCTGGTGGAAAACCAGACAAAGAAGAAGATAAAGGTGATGAGGACAGATATGGAGGAGAGTTTTACAGTAAGGAATTTGAAGAATACTGTAAGAAGTGTGGTATAGCACGGCAGAAGACTAATCCATATACACCTCAACAAAATGGAGTTGTAGAAAGAATGAACAAGACGTTGATGGAAAGGGAAAGAAGCATGCTCAGTGGTGCCTAGTTAGGATAGGAATTGTGGGCAGAGGCAGTGGAGACAGGATGTTACCTGGTCAATAGATCACCTTCATCAGTGTTGAAGGATAAGACTCCACAAGAGGTATGGACTGGTAGGAAACCCTCTCTTTCAGATCTGAGGGTATTTGGATGTGATGCATATGTACATGTTCCAAAGGAGAAACAAACCAAGTTGGATAATAAATCTGAAAAGTGCATCTTTATTGGGTATAAGGATGGTTTAAAGGTTTATAAGCTTTGGAACCCAGTAACAAGGAAGGTTGTGTACAGTCGAGATGTGTTGTTCAGAGAGGTGAAAGATGTTATTAAACATGAAGTCCAACCAAAGGAAGCTGTGAAGATAGAGTTTGAACTAAAGGAGGAAGAATCAGACTGTGTAGGAGAGGAGGAATCAAAAGATGAAGAGCCACAAACTCCGACTGTGAGAAGATCAGCTCGAGAAAGAAGGCAGCCAGAAAGGGATAATCCATCTCCTTTCTGTTCAAACTTTGCTTTATCTGTTACTGACTATGATCCCAGAACTATGAAGGAAGCAGTGGATTCAGAGGATGGAAAACTCTGGAAAGAGGCCATGGTTGATGAAATGGCATCTTTGCACAAAAATGAGGCTTGGGATCTGGTGGAGTTTCCAACTGGAAGGAAACCCATTGGCAGCAAATGGGTGTTCAAGAAGAAGACAAATGCAGAAGGGAAGGTGGAGAAATACAAAGCTCGGTTGGTAGAAAAACGTTATTCCCAGGTGTCGGGAATTGATTTTGGTGATATTTTTTCTCCTGTTGCCAAGGTAACTTCTATTAGATTACTTTTATCTGTTGCTGCTTCTTTTGATTTTGAGTTAGAACAGATGGATGTGAAGACAGCATTTCTTCACGGGGATTTGGAAGAGGAAATCTACATGAAGCAACCTGAAGGCTTTGTGGGGAATGGTAAGAAAAAACTGGTATGCAAGTTAAAGAAGTCTTTATATGTGTTAAAACAGTCACCAAGGATGTGGTATCAGAAATTTGATACATTTCTATAGGGACTTGGCTTCACCAGAACCAAAGCAGATCACTGTGTGTATTTTAAATTAATTTGTGACCGTGTTCTTGTATGTGGATGATATGTTGTTGGTTGGAAATGACAAAGAAATTTTCCAGGATTTGAAGACCCAATTGTCCTCCAAATTCGACATGAAAGATATTGGTGCTGCAAACTATATTTTGGGCATGGAAATTAAAAGAGACTGGGAAAAGAGGAAGATCTGGTTAAACTAGAGGAAGTATGTCGAGACAATATTACATAGGTTTAATATTCAGGATAGTAAACTGGTGAAGGTTTCTTTTCCTGTAGGTGTGAGGTTGTCTGCTGAACAGTGTCCCAAGACACAAGAAGAGGAAGAGGACATGTCCCGTGTTCCATATGCAAGTGCGTTCGGTGGCCTGATGTATGCAATGGTCTATACTAGACCAGACATTGCACATGTAGTGTGAGTATTGAGCAAGTTTATTTCAAAACCAAGGAAGCAGCATTGGACAACAGTGAAGTGGGTTTTCAGGAATTTGTGTGGCACTAGTGATTATGGTTTGTGCTACCAAGGAAGACTAGGATTGGATAGATTGTTGGATATTCATGGCTTTGTTGAGGTAGATTGGGCTGGAGATCTAGATAAGAGAATATCTACAATTGGGTGTGTGTTTAACCTATTTGGAGGTGCAGTCAGTTGGATGAGTAAGAAACAATCTGTATTGGCACTATCAACTACAGAGGTAGAATACGTGGCAACCACTCATGCAAGTAAGGAAGTAGTTTGGTTGCAGAGACTGTGTTCAAGTATGGGGTCAGTACAGGAAGCTATAAGGATAGATTGTGATAGCCAAAGTGCATTTTTCTTGGCAAAGAACCCCGCATATCACTCAAAGACAAAGCACATTGATGTTCAGTATCACTTTGTGAGGGATATGATAGAAGACAAAAAGGTGTTTCTGGTAAAGGTGGACACTTTGAAGAATACTGTAGATGCATTGACAAAATCTGTGAGCTTTGAGAAGTTCTCTTGGTGTAGAGAGACAATGAGCGTTTCAGGGCTGGAAAAATGACTAAGCTCTCCTATGGCCCTTTGTGGAAAGAAAACAACAAGTGGGAGAATGTTGGGTTATGTTATATTCTTTCCATGACTAGCCCACATAGTTAACTGGGAATGTTAGAGGGGGGAAGGAGCACCCCCTTGTTGCACCAATTGTGT
>APFE030806334.1:273721-310667 GCA_000404065.3 Pinus taeda | reverse complement strand
GTGTACCCGTAACCCCACCTATGGTTTTGTGCATGATTTTTGCACATGTCTTTTGGACGCGATGGTTTTCGGTCCATGGTATTAGATGCTTTGGCATGCATAAATATGTATAATAACATTGAAAGGAACATAATGTAAAATCAAGCTAGTAGTCCCAGTTTTTGGATCCAAGGGAAAATCTCTGTGTATATGTGTTTTATGTGTTATTCTCTCACATTGTTTATTTTCTATGTTTTAGAATTCGTATGCAGGTAATTTCTATATGGGGTTAAAACCTACATAAACTTGGCCTTATGTATCCCTTATCAAGAATTTCCTTCAACTGCAACTTCAATTACACTAAATCTAGAGTGCTCATCTAGTAAGGTGTGTTCGATGTTGCTGTTTCCCCTAGTACCAACTCAATAGAAAAGTCCACTTCCCTATGAGGAGGCAAATCAAAAATATCTACTGGAAACATGTCCTAAAACTATTGTAAAAAGTGATACCTCTTCAATACTTCCACATCATCAACATCCTTCGCTTTATCACTGGAAACATGAACTACAAACAATATATACCCTTTCCTCCAACTACACTTTACCTACATAGCTTTAACCATTCTAACTAATGTTGCCTTCTTCTTACCCTACAAGATTCTATGTTTTCCATTGTCTTCCAAGCACTCAATAGCCTTCTCATAGAATTCCACCTTAGTCCTATGAAGATATAACCAATCCATACCTAGAAGCATACTATATGATCCCAATAGAAGCACAATCAGATGCACTGATGTAGGCATACAATTCAACTAAAATGCACAATCTCTTACCTAATGATGAACTCGTTTCTTAGTACTTATAGCCAATTTCACCAACCAAAACTCTACATGCACTTCTTTTCACATACCACACTTATCCACTAGGTTAGGGTTGACATAACTATAATTAGATCCATGGTCAATCAAAATAGAAACAACTTGTTCACAAAGCTTACCATCCATCTTGATAATGTATGATTGGTGATCCTCCTATCTATCATCCAATGCTGCATGGGTATGAGGAATGCTCTGCCCAACATCACCAACTTTTTGCAACTCCTGAGCAATATAGATCTAAGGCTGACCACCCTGATACAATCAAAAATCCTTGTTGAGATGCTCCTTTCCACATGTCCAACAATTCAAGTGTCTCCTACCATCACCTCTATTATTCTACTCTCCAAGCTGCGACCCATGTCCCTTCTCAATTGCAGTAAGCTTCTTGTAAGGAACAACATTCTTGTTCTCACCTACATCATGAGGTCTTGTTTGCTTCGGTGGTCATTTACATTTAGTCTTGTCATTCCCTTTCCAACCTTGCTTAGATTTTTTCTTATGCTTAGATTGTTCATAATAGTACTTCAACTTTCCAATGACTTCTTCCAACAACAAAGGCTCATTATACTCAATTTGATCCTTAAATGATAATGCAAATCCACTGATAAATTTCTGAACTTTGGTTTTCTCATCCTTAAAATATGGCACTATTATAGGCCATTTTGTCAAAGCTGATCAGTGAGACTCCTAATGGGATCAATCAACATCCTCTTCCCCCTTGTCACTGTCTTACACAAGGCCTTAAGAATGTTCCCTTCATACCCTAGAATTTCATCCCTAAACTGCATCATCTGAGCGAGGTTTAGGATTAATGCTTCCTGTATGATCAGGATTGTAGAAGCTTCCCCTTCTAGGAATTTCCAAAAGTTGTTTCAACTACTTACCTTGGATAAAACATTCAGATCCTATCCTTCCCTACTTTAGAGTTTTCGACACTTATCCTTTGATCCTATCCCTCCATCAAAGGTGGATCTCAAACCCTAGATTGGTAATTGGATAAGGACTCCCAACTGACCCTACTTCTCTATATATTCCAAACCTTCTATGTGGTTGGGGGTTGGATTTTAGAGAGTTATTATGCCCTTATGATGTTGTAGTCAGTGTTCATTATCTCATGCATTTAGGGTGATTGGAGGTGCATATCGTAATAAAGAAAGGGCAAGTCAACAACTTGGAGGAGCTCTTCTACAAGATCAACTGCTACTTATGGTTGTAATCTCCTTCCATTTATATGAATGCAAAGAATTAATTATTTTCCTATATGTGATGTCTTTATTTCACTTATTTAAATATCATGTTGATCTATTGAATGAAGTACTTAGATGATACTGCGTAGATCTTGTATTTTCTTGGCTTTTGTTATCTGACTATGCAGGTTCTAATTTTGGCATTCAGAGGTAGAATTGGAGCTTCCAAGCTAAAGGAGGAGCGAATTGTGTGAAGGATTCTAGGTAGGCCTCACTTTGCAATCTATTTACATTAAGGAAAATCATTGTGTTCCTTGTCTCTCTGAGGTTCTAAGTTAGCCACCGGCCTATGGGAGATACCTTTTTCGATAATTGTAAATCTCGTATAACAAGAACATACCTCAACAACCCCAAAAACTTAGTCATGTATTCCTCATCTATCATCAATCTTATCTTCAAATCATAGAACTCCTTAGGTTTTCTATCATAGTACCTCTCTAATAGGTACTTCTTCATAAAGGGTCTCTTGAACTCATGCCAACTCAACTCCTCTTTCCTGATTCCTTTGACCCACTTCACAGCTTCCCACCAAATATTTACTTTCCCTTTGAGAGTAGAAATAGCTATTATGGCCTTCATGATCTCTATGTAATCATGAAGCTCCAATAAATTCACCAATACAAGCAACCATGCATCCTCATATTCCGGTTTCTTCAACTCTCCATCAAATGTAGGTGGCTTGGATTTCTTGAACTCATATGGAAAATATCCATTCTCACTCCTCTAAGTATTATATCGATGATAACTGTCTAAAACTAGATTAGAACCCATATCCACTACCTCTCCTATCAGATGTATCTAAGAACATTCCATTTATGTTTGTTTCATATTTTTACAACTTGTTCCCACCATGAGACATGGTACCATAACCCCTCTTAGTCCTGTCATCCTATCTATAAATGATTTAAGGCTGATTCTATCTCTACAAGTCTGACAAACTTTTAAGGATAACTGCATTGACCTGTACTTGTTTCTCCGATGCCCTGACAAGTCTCTCTTATGACTTAATGATTTGGTCATTTTCTTCTTTACAACTTCTTATCTCTCCCTTCAAAATTCTCAAAGTGTTTTCTATGTTGGAGAGTACCCATCTCTATGCCACTCATCTGATCTGTAAGGTGAATCATGTAAAATGTAGTCCACCATTTTTCTAGTCATCTTTGATCCTCTTCTTCCTACAAACATACCATGTTAGATAAACCAAATACAAACATAATCAACATACCGTAGTGAAGTTGAGGGGAGGCTATCTCGTCTACAAAATTAGTGAAGATTAGCACAACACATGTATATACACAATCATATCAATATACTAGCTTCATGCATGATAATACTAATTGCATACCATGAACTAATGCATGACAACCATAATAATGAAAATTCATGCATAACAACCACATAGACACTGAAATGCATGCATGACAAAAACATTATTCACATTTAGTCCAAGTATTGAACCATGCTCTATTGGATGTGTTGGTCTTGTCCCAGGTTCAACTTTTACTTCAAACAACCAAAACCCTTCGACAACAACCCTTTCAGAAGTAACTTCAAAGCATATCGAAGTCTCACCTGAGGTGGCTATTTGTGGTTTTAGGACCAGGTTTCTGCAACCTCGAGGGACTGTGTGAGGTGGATTTTACTTTACTTTTATGTATTTTACTTGGTATTCTAACATACATATCACTACTACGATGTATAACTTAATTACTTTCTTTGTGACATTCAGTGTAACATAAACATATCGTAGAAAAATACAAACTACGCTATCATAATGTTTACTTATATTCATTACTTTGCATAAACAGGCAGAAAGTAAACATAACAATACATATGAATACAAAATATTCCCCAAAACTTCTTCTTGTTTATTAATATGAATATCTTTAATATATTCATATTCTCGACCTATGCCCACAACTACAAGTGGTATACACACTAAGTTGTATACCCTTCCAAAGTCTCCGCGCACTCAAATGTAGACCCTTTCCTTAAGGCCCAAAACACAGACTAAAAACAAAAGATACAATCACTTGTGTTCATTGATTTTGTCCTCATCTTCGAAAAAGCATTACATCTCTTTATATACACTACATCACTACAAAAACCATGGGCTCGACAAGGCAATCAAATAAAACACTAACACCCATTACAAAATTAGGGGCTTCGATCCACCCTGAAGACCTTAGAACAACATGCAATAAATATAGCTTCAGGGTACCACACACTCTGCTCCGAAAAATGCGAAGTATTTGGCCAAAATTGGACCAAGTTGGGTTGTGCCCAACAGGACCCAAGACTCACATATGACTCATCCCAAGTGACTTAGCTACTGTGCCCCAAATCTTTACTGCAATGCTCATTTAGGAATCTTTATACAGTTGAAGTATTTTTGCTACTTGATTTTCATCTCGATGCACTTATTCCAATAGTGCCTCTATTGTTGGTTTGAAAATATTATGTAGAAATTCTTTTGCCCTATATCATAGCTCCTTGAACTTATCATCTATTGCTTTCAAAAGCTTGGGAGCCTCATCCTGCTATGGCTCAGTCCTATTTATCAAAATATTCTCTTTTCTCTAAAGGTCTTCAATCTGATTTTGAAGAGTCTTCCCTTCACTGATTCCGGCAAGCCTCTGTGAGACTGGTAAGCTCTTTGTGGTTGCTAGGATTTCTTCCAACTACTTCTTCTTTGGTTGGAGCTCCTCTTCAATCCTATGAATGTTTGGATCCTCCTACAGTGAGGTTCAAATATGCATAGTTTCATCTAGTATTTTTCCATAGTGTGTCGCTATGTCAAAGATGCCTTATAGTGCAAATTTTAGATCCATTTCTATATTCTTACGTACTTCGAGTGGCATGACTAGCTACATCCTCATTTGCAACTCAGTAATTTTCACTTCATACTCGAGCTTCATTCTTGGAAACTTATTCTCCCTTCTTTCGAGGCCGAGCTTTACAACGTTTTTTGTTGGTGACTCTTCTTCACAGACCTTTACGTCCGGAACATCACTACAATTTTTTGCGATGACTTCATCTAGCTGTTGATGTTGTTGGATTGTACCATCTCTTTCCTTAATCAACTGATCAAGATCCTTCTTCAATGAAGCTCTTTCCTTCTCCACCTGAATAATTAACAACGAAGTGCGTTCTTCTTGCTCTTGCAGTTCAATTGTTATACCTTGGTGGAAATCATGCAATATCTGAGTTGGAAGTGAATAAATTTTCATATTGACACGGTCCCACCCTTTTTTATCACTCTCTATATTTGATTGATTTAAATTATAATTCTCGAGCTGGTATCTGCATAATCCTTAATCCAAATGTTGTTTTTATTTGTCACTCTAGCTGCAGTGGTTGACTTGTCTGTTCTGGTTGTCTGGATATCTGCAGTAGTGCCTTTAACTCTGCAATACCTTGCTAAATGTCAGTCAAGAGAGATCTGTAGTGATTATCAATCTTATTCCATTTTTATGTTGTTACTTCCTTGACTTTGTCTCGAAATTCTTGATGTCCTCATCAGTAAGGACAAGTGGTATTGCACCCTTATATTTGTCTCCCTTCCGCTTCTTCCTTTTTCTCATTGTAGTCACTATAGGTATCCTCTTGTTGATGATGAATAGTGATTCCTCTGTTGCCTCTACATCGCTGAGAGGGTCCTAGATACCCTGTTCCTTCTCTGGATTTGTCTCTTCTCCATCTTTTCCTTTGTCCTTTCAACTTGGACCCGCATGTTGTGAGGTGTCCTTCTCTCCTTCAATGTCTTCTATGGTTGGAGTCATCCACTCTACTGACCAATGTTGTATTATCCCAAGAATCTCATCGTTAGCGACAAAATATTGCAGAGGATGCCATGTATCCATTGGATCATTCCAAACCTTTACATATATCTTGTGAAAGTCTACCTTAAAATCTACTATATTGCAATACTGATCATACAAACTTGGTGATCACCTGGGATGTTGGTTCACCACCATGTGCAAATCTATTTGGAATAGTAGAAAGAAGATCCTATTCTCTTGTGTGCATAATGGTTTCTTTGTATGCCAGAGTGAGGCATACCGCACGTCCTCACATACATCTGGTTCAACTGGAGGAAACTGTGCATCCTTATGCTCCTTCCATCCTAACAACGCCATGATCAAGATCAACCACGCATAGTGAAATGTATTACCCTCTTCGTGTGCCTCTCAGCAGTCCTCCAAAAATTCCCTGCATAAATATTTGACCTAGTTGAACTAAACCCCAATGTTGTGCTGCACGGCTAATGAAGCAACATCCACTCGGACTTCTTTTTCTCTAGAGTTACTCATTATGTTCCCAGCTAATAAGTGTATGGAAAAGTTCACCCCTTGGTCACTGATGGAGTTAATGTCATAGCCTCGTGACTTTTTTATTATCCCGAACTTGCCCTTCATGGTTTGTGCTACTACCATGTCTTGGTTTTTCCTAACGAACTCTTCGTCGTGGTCATTTTCCTTGGTAGGGAAATCCAATAATCCTTCACATCAACATTTCATAAATCAGGATCCTCGTCCCTAGCCAGAGGTATCCTTCATGCACGAATACCAATAATTGTCGAACACAAGCAGTGTTATACGTTCTTCTACTAAAGTGTGGCACGTTTACCGTGTTTAGCAAGCCCGATCTTTGTAATATCCTAGCCCTTTGGTGTGGCTCCAACCTTGTAACCCTACTATCTGGATAGTATACCTACTGTAGGTACCTGCTTGGCTTGAACTGCATATACTTACTTCAGTCATTGAAGTCCCAATCCTCCATCTTCAATTACATAATTTTTCTTAGTAACTCTCCTTCAAATGGAACTTTTTCTTGTAGTAATGATGTGAAAGTGTTGAATTTCGAGTCTTTAGGGTCTTTAATCATCTTGGAACTTGGTTTTCTTGGTGGAAAATATGGTGGAATCACAAAGGGAATTTCTCCACCCTTTGTCTCCATTTGTTGATTCTCAGCTTCCTCCTCACTGTCATGTATTTGTTCAGGTTCTTTCTATTGCACTGGTTTCTTCGCCTTCTGCACAAGTTTCTTATCCTACTTGTTCTTTGTCCACCTCTCTTTCACTACCTTCTTTCTCGGGGATGTCCTTAGCTCTACTCCAAAGGCTTCAGCTCATCCCTTTTCTTATCTTCTTTGTGGTTGTTCTTCTATGGCTACTTGTTTTCACGACAACCTCATGTGCCTTGGGGACCTGGGTACACTTAATGCTGCAGATTTACCAGTGTGGGCTTCCATGATGCTCGCTAGCCATTTTTCTACAAACTATCTAGAAATCTCTTCAAAACTTCTCCCAAACATACAACAACACACTTGTCTCACATTTGGTCACAAATTCTCAAACTGAATTCTCCAGATATAAAATTATAAAATGTGGAGTGCAATATGGATTTTACAGTGAATTTGAATTTCGAACCCCATGATTAGCTTTGATATTGCTCATTCAATGCAGATATGATGCTAGATCTTACCACTTGTGCTTCATAAATGTGTTTCTCCCATGCCTCTTAACGACAACTTTCTTTTAACATAAGATTTTTCCTTCCAATTTTCATATTTCTAATGAACTTTAATGAACTTTCCCTTATGGTGCAACAATCCTTCCTTTGTCGCAGTTCTTTCAGACTTCAACATAATCATGAGAATCGCGTAGTAATCTTCCTTTGGAGAAGTTTCCTTATGTAGAGTAGTCTATAGTTCAGTGCCCACTTTCAACTGTAGGTGGAACTAAGACTCTTCTCCTTTCATCCTTTAGTGTGAAGCTCTAGGGACAAAGTAGTCCCTGTATACCTTCAATCTACTACTTCACTCATCAGGGAATCAAATAACCATTTAATCTCGCGAGTTGAACTTCACCACCATCAAAGATGTTCTTCATGATATACGGTCCTAACCAATGTGTTTTAAATTTTCCTTGGAACTTCACGAATTTGTTTTGATATAAAAGTACAAGATATCCTTCACAGAATTTCTTCTGCTTGATGTGATTGTTCGGCCAGGATTTCTCCCTTTCTCTTTTCACTTGCTGATGAAAACCTGATATAAACATGTCTTCTTCCAGAGCAAGTAACTGTGCCATCCTCTCTTTAGTTATATCGGATTCTTCCATGTCTGTGAAGCCTACAATTCTCAAACATGACACAATATATTCCATATGCTTGATTGGTTCTTATCCATAAAACAACGTAAAAGGTGTTTGTCCTATTAGTTTCTTGCATCATGTCCTATATGCCCACAAAACCACTCGAATACTTGGATCCCAGTCATTTATATTCACATTGCACACTTTTGTGAGTGCATTCTCAGAGATGGGGGAACTCAGAGATGCCCTGCTTATTCTTAGCTCCTAACTTCGACATACCTTCAGGTTGAGAGGGGGAATGTCGTGGGGTTGTGGGTTACTTCCTTCTTCCTCACTCTCAGATTCACCTAACAAGGGGCCATAATCTATCTCAATAAAGTTATTTGGTTTGCAATCTACTATGTATCACTTTCCACTTCATGTAGACCTAGTTCCTAGTCGAGACTTATTCCCTCTTTGTCCAAACATTAATTTTGACTACATTCTAGCACACCCTTTTCGCACAAAATCAACTTAATCCATAACTTTAATGAATCTAGATAGTAACCTCATGATCCCTTGAAGAATATTTTCTCATCTTTGTTGTAATATACAGTCGTGTCTATTGCAAATTTGGTGATAAATCCTCCCAGGATACTGTCAATTCAAAAATCAACAACTCTGAGATGTTGTTGTTGGTATCCTTGAGTCATTGTATTAATTCAGTGCTCCATAGAGTCGGCTCATTGTTTTTAAAAAAAATCTTATTCTCGGTCAACCTTGATACCCATTCATATAGTACATTAGAAAATGATGTGAAGAAAATCTTATGTTTCTTTGTGAAAAGATATCTCTAGAACTAGGCTTCAGTAGTCAACCACGGATTTCTATTATCTTGAGCTGTGAATTCGTGTTCTTTCTAATTTATCCAATCCTGTATTTTCTTCTTTGATGGATGCCACATCCACATGTCCCTCAAATAATTCTTGATACTAGCAACATAACCATTTTTTGGCTAGGTTTGGATTGACTCAGGTTTGGCTTGTATTTCACATAAACAAAACCCTCAAACATCGACCCTTTCGGCAACAACATGCAAGCATATCACAGTCTCACCTGAGGTGGCTATGGGTGGTTGCAGAACCAGGTTTCTGAAGCCTTGAGGGACTACATGAGGTGTATTTTACCTAAATTTTCTATATTTTACTTCGTCTTCTAACATATATATCACTACTATATTATATAACTTAACTACTTCGTCACATTCAGTCTAACATAAACATATTGTAGAACAATACAAAATGCGCAATCATAATGTTATTTTCAACCATTACTTCGCATAAACATACATAGATCAAGAATAACAATACATATGAATATAGAATATTGCCAAAAACTTCTTCTTCTTTATTAATTTCAATCTCTTCAATACATTCAACTTCTTGACCTACGCACACAACTACACATGGTCTATGCATTAAGTTGCAGACCCTTCCAAGGTATTCGCACAACCAGCTGTGGAGCCTTTCCTTAAGGCCCAAAACAGATACTAAAAGCAAAAGATACAATAACTTTTGTTCATCGACTCTATTCTCATATTTGAAAAAGCATTACATCTCTTTATATACACTACTTTGCTACAAAATCATGGTCCACATAACATGGAATTGACAAGACAATCACACAAAACCCAATACCCATTACAAAATGAGGGGCTTCGATCCACCTTGAGGCCCTTAGAACATTGCACAGTAAATATAACTTTGTGGTACCATGCACTTTTCTCCTAAAAATGCGGATCCTTTGACCAAAATTGGTCCAAGTTGGGTTGCACCCAACATGCTCTAATACCAATTTGTAACCCACCCCTTCCACATTTAGCCACTTTCACCAATCTATCAGGGTAAACATGAAAGGTAGAGCTACTATGACATGATCCAACATCCTAGGTCCCATTAAGGAAGTGGGGTTGACTAATGACCACAAATTGACCACTTGACACCTCCTACAAGAGCTACAGGTCACTACGGGGCTCAAAAACCACCCCAAGTGGCCAAACCCCAAGTTAGACATCTATTTCTCAGCATTGGGCTCTAAATCACTCCCATAGAAAGCCATCCATGCCGTTGGAAGTCTCCAACCACTCCCAAAAGCTTATATCGCAGTGGTTGCAACCCAAAAAGTTCAGTTCATAGCATGTGGTCCTAGATTTTGAGCCTAAATTCTAGTTCAGCCTCTAGAGTAATGCCTAGAACTCAACGAGACTTTCCAGAATGATAAATGACATCAAGACAAATACATTCGTACAATATTTTATCAAATACTTCACTTAACCAGGCTCAACCTTGACATTCATTTCGTCCAAGATATTGGGAACATGTAATCTACAGGTCATGAATGGATATTTAAACATATGTGTTTTATACTTATTTGAGAATCATCAAAAAGGTATAACGACCTCTCATACTAGTTGCAATAACATCTATTAGGTTATACATTCAATAGTCATTCATTTAAAAATCAAAACATGACAAGAGCCATAACTAAAATTTGTCATGAAACTGACCTATGGGTATTTTTTACCCCATTCAGTCCCTAGCATTTTTGGGCTAGTTGTAATGCTTTTTGACCTAAATACAGACTTCAAAAAAAATAGTATACAACAGGCACCACTAGGGCGATTCTGGTTGTATAGAGTAGTCACCACTAGTGTGATTACCATAATATGAAGGCACCAATAGACTTTATGCAATCTCAAATGCTCTTGAAATTTGGAACTGTTGATTTCATGCCTTAAAGCACAAGATTGGTTCCACTAAATTTGGATCTGATTTTTAATTGTTGTTTCATTTCTTTCAAAACCTATTATAGTTGTTATTAATATCTTATTATTTGACTACTCTGCCATTTACCTCTGAAATAATCAAATTTACTTCTTCAATATCTAAAATAGCCCCAAATTGGTTGATCCCTGCCTTAGAGTACTCTTCCACCCCATTCAATTTGAAATCATCACATGCCATGTGTATAGAGTAGATAGAGCACAAAAATGCTTCATTGTCATCACCTATTAATGCAACAAAAGGAGACAAAAAATCACTCATTTTTTGGCAGTCTCTAATGTTCGAATCATATAGAACATAAGTCTCAAGGATAGTGACTATTTTTTCATAATGATGCTTATGAGATGTTTATAAGTGTTCATCATTAATAGTAACTGCAAACTTTTATGGAATGAGATTATATTCCTCCATAGATTCACTATCTAAGAAGGCCTCACATTCTCTATTCCTGTCATTATTATGTTCCAATTCTTCTCAGGAAATTCTCCGTAGTTCATTATGTAAACCATTATGTTAACAATATGTGAAACATCATCGATTTTTTCCAATAAGCCCTCACGTTGGATACAGGCTACCTGAAATATCCAACCTATAGTTTGAAAGCATGACTAGTAGTGACAAGCATAACAAAAATTTGTTATCAACATAGTCAAGTGAAATTCTAAATAGTAGAAGAGAACTTAATTTCTTTAGGTTCTATCCTCCAAAACCATAACACAAGAATGAACTTTATAATCTTGTTGACTTTAACTTTCTTACTTGTTAAACAATTTCAATGTTTTGCCCATTTAATGGTAATGGTTTTTAAAAGAAAATGATCATGTTGTCTCACAGTGTCTACCCACAAAGTGGAGAGCGTCCTTAATAAAGTATGAATTATCTTCAACCATAAACGATGACCAATGCATTTGAAAAAGATTGCTATAACCAAAAACCTTTTCATTTTTTTCTGTTGTACATTTTTCCATTGTGTACCGTCCTATCCAAATGAATTGAAAAATACAAATTGAAGCACCTGATACAAATTCCCTTGAGAATAAATACTTTGGCTTCGAGATGGTCTTTGTTTGATGTTTTTTGTTTGCAGTTAAGATCCTCAGGATCACTAAAGAATCCAATTCAGATGTCCATGAATGCAGCAGTTTATTCCTATAGCATAAGCAACGCTCTAGTGTCATAGTATTATAGTCAATAAAAATTTTCGATTGATATCAACAATGAATTTTGATGATGTAGAAACTAGGACCTTATGGGTCCAATCTATCAACAATTATCATTGACGTAGATTCTCTTTGTCAATGATTTTTGACACTTGGATATTTCCATAACCATCAGTTCACGCTTAGATGTTTTTATAAAAATAGAAAAAATTAAATCTGCGGTTTTTTTGAAAAATAGGCTTCAGAGAGCCATTCGAATCTTCCAAATCATTACACCTCTTGAAAAACTGAAAGAGGTTTTTGTAAATCAGCATGTTCCTTAAACCTCTAGTTTTATTTTTTCAAAATTCATCACCACCTTCTCGTAAATTGCTCACAAAGTTATTGTCTTTTATGGAAAAAAAGTCTTAAAGACAATTTTGTCAATTTGGGCAGATTTTCCTTAAACATTTTCCGTGAAGCTCGGTGAATTCCAACGGTTCTAGAAGCATGTTGGGTCATCTAGGAACACAACCTATTTTCCTAAGTTTCCATGTGAATTCCCAAAATATCCAAACTAAAGGCACTACCAAATCAGAAGGCAACAATCACTTAGAAAAATTGTCCAATTAGCGAGGGCTCAAGAAAAAACTTGTATGTGCTAATAGATCCTTCAGTATCTGGTGCTCACATATAAAGTATTGTTTATGCACATAAGTGGTGAATTAAATCTAGATGGCGAACTAGATAGGTAATATGAATTAAATCTAGATGGAATTCATGTTTTTGAGATAGCTAATATGAAGATATTGTAATTATCTATTCAGAATAAGGGAAGATGGAATATGATATAGGTAGTATGACAATAGTTTTCACTCTACCTTGTTGGGTAACATTGGAAAGGAGAGGAAGTTGGGTGCAGTATCTGATTAAAATGCTAGGCAATTGTCTTCTCTTGTTACTTTTTCACCCATCTCCTCTAATCGTTCAAGCAGAAGGCTGACTGCGAGATTACATACCAGAGAGAAGGAAGTCAATCCAAGATCTATGGAAAAGGAGTTGTAATTAAACCAAGATGGGCCAGTGACAAAAAAAATGTAGGTCAGAGAAAAAAATCTCGTCTAAAGGAATATCCTTCTCACATAAAACTTTACTGTGGTAGATCTTTCCCTGTCCATATAGCTTTGATGTTAATATGTGGTTTGCATGTAGATTTGGTATGACATATATTCTAGCATTTTTTTGTGCACCTACTGAAAATATTTTCAAATTGTCTTGCAGGCAAGTGTTGACAAGCTTATTGATATTGTCGAAGTCACCGTTGGAACAAAGGGCATAAATGTTGTTTTGGAGAGAAAGTATGGTTCTCCGAAGATTGTGAGTGATGGTGTGAGAGTAGCTAAGGATGTAAATTGTAGATGTGGGTTGTAAATTCTTTATGTTCTATATTAGTTTTCCTTTCCTAAATGTCTTACTATCTTAGACCTCAAAGGAAACATTTTCATAGGTCAGAGAAAACATATTTATCTTTTGAGGATGTACCTAGTATATGGAGTAGCCATAATAGAGTAATGAATGACACTTTAAACAATTGAAAAAAAATACTTGTGTGCCAGATGTTGATGAGTCAAGTTAAATTTTTATTTCCTGTCTAGTTAATCCAGTCTAGTTAATGCATTTAAATGTTGCACCTTGCTTCTGGCAGGTTGAATTAGAGGACCCAGTTGAAAATATTAGGGCTAAATTGGTAAGACATTCTACAAAAAAGGTAAATGATTTAGCAGGTGATAGAACTACCACATCTGTTGTACTTGTGCAAGGTTTAATAGCTGAAGGTATAAAGGTAATTTATTTGTCCCTATTACTGGCTTAAGTATTTATTCATTTTTATTGGCCCTTTTGGTGGTTGTTGTTTAGTTATTTATTTTGTAATTTTTCAAGGCTTCACGAGGATCAAGATAGTATTTGAGTGGAAAAATAACATTGTTGAAGATGAAATTGTGATCGTGTTATCAATTTGAATGACCTAGTTAGGAAGAACCCAATAGATAAATCTAGCTTGTATTTTTAAAGATTTGTGGATAAGAATCTGAATCATAACCCTGTTTAGTTTGTTGCAGCTGGAGAAAATCCTATTCAAATTACAAGGGGCATTGAAAATATAGTAAAGGCTCTTGTTTTTAACTCAAGAATTTCTCAAAGGAGGTAAATGCACACATTTGAGCTGGTTTTAATCTATGGTTGAGGTGCACATTCATTAGGGGAATAGTTGATTTAAAATTGTCATCTAGAGTTTCTTGAAGACTACAAGGTAGAATTTTTAGGAGTTACTTGTCAAACATTTGGAAAAAATGTTATCTGTAAGGGAGTAAACATGTTGAAACTTAACACCCTATAATTGCCATTATTCTCTAGGTTGAACATAGTGAATTAACTGATGTTGCTCTAGCAAGTGTTGGTAATAGTTATGAAATAGGAAACATGATAGCATAAGCGAGTAAAGTTGGAAGGAAAGGTGTTGTGACACTTGAAGAGGGAAAAAGTGCATAAAGCAATCTATATGTTTTAGAGGGAATGTAATTTGATAATGGATATATTTCTCCATATTTTGTGACAGACAGTGAGAAGATGTTCGTAGAGTATGAAAATTGCAAGGTAATTGATGTGAATGAAATATTCTTGCTTTTTTTGTTGTGCTACTACTTGTTATTGCTCCTTGTAATGAAAAGAGAATGGATAGAAATCATGTGTAGCATTTTTAGAATAAAATCTCATCTTAGTTGCAGAATTATTTCCCAGTTACCTCCATCTGTCATATACACATGGCACATCCTTCTGGTTCAATATAGGTTGGTGCTATTTTTGTATGGAATTTTAAATTTTGTGCCTTATGAACCTTCTATTATTTTTGGAATTTGAAAATTTTTGGATTTAGAATACTAATATAGTAATTAGAAAGAAATATGACCACTACTAAGCATGTGAAGAGGGTTGCTAATTTATTTTGGCTTGGATTTTGAAATTAAGTGATCAGTAAATGAATTTGCATCTTTACATTTTCTTATAATTTGTAGCTATTATTGGTTGACAAAAAGATGACAACTGAAAGAGACTTGATTATAATATTAGAAGAGGCCATCCGTGGGGGGTATCCAATCTTGATCATTGCCAAGGACATTTAACAAGAAGCCTTGGCTACTCTTATTGTGAACAAACTTTGTGGTGCATTGAATGTTGGTGCTTTGAAAGCTCCTAGATTTGGAGAGTGGAAAATCCAATATGTGGATGACATTGTTATATTTACTGGAGTTATTTCTCAAGTTTAGCTACATTAAGGACTTACATGCACTAAGAGATTAAGTACAAAGTTCGGTGTGTATATAAGCAGTGTTATATCATTTTACATGGAAACAATCCTTATTTGGTAATAGGTTTGCTCTACAAGTTCACATTTTCATGTTAATAGGATAAATTCTCACTAAGCAAGATGTATTGAGAATAAAATCTCTCCAACATGTCTATAGTCACAGGTTTCTAATATCTAATGTAGATATTATTTTGTTTATTCTTTCTCTGTGTAGGCACTATTTTCAGGGATGAAGTTGGATTTTTCCTTGGATAAAGTTGGAAGTAAGGTTCTAGGTACTGCTGCAAAGGTGGTACTTACCAAGGATTCAAAAAAAATAGTTGTTGAGGGGAGCACTCAGAAAGGTTTTAATAAAAGAGTGTCTCAAGTTAGAATCTTGATAGAGGTGTGTTATTTCTCTATAACTTAAATAGGTTTGTTTATGCATATCGAGACTTGAAATTATTGTCTTGTTTTCTCTATATAGCCACCATATATAGTAAAGTGGGAATTACGTTGTGGGGAGGTATCTCCTCATTAATATCATTCATGATGATGGTATTAATCTCAAATTTTATTTGTGAGTTGTCAAGATAGCAGTGTAGAAAGAAACGATTTTGATGCACAATTTATAATTTGAATATATGTGCCTCTAAAGGAACATGAAACAATAATTATGGACATTAAATTTAAATAACTTAAGGTTGCTTCAAAATATGTTTGGCTTGATATTTAACTTCCCTATCACCGTATTTTACCAAAGGTTTTCACTGTTGGTATCATTCTCATTTTCTTTGCAAGTTGCAGAACAACACTACGAAAAAGAAAATTTGAATGAAAGAATTACCAAGATTTCTGGTGGAGTTGTTGTTATCCAAGTAAATTTTGGCATGCTGAATTCATGGTAGTTATTTGTAACAATTACCTATTTTTAGCGTTATAGAAATCTAAATGTAGTTGATGGATGTTGGCGACTGCATTTCAATGTATATTTGTCTAAAGTAAGAATCGAGGGTATATAATAGTGTAAATGGAAGGAAGGATGCTATATTTATCTAGATTCATTTATCTGGGCATCTCTAGATGGAAATGAAACCTTTATTTATCTAGAGATTCCTATGACAAGATGAAATAGCCCTAATTGGACAACACTTAAACTAGCTCAATTCAGTGTTTAATTGCCATGACCAATTCCTTAATTTTCCCATAGCATCTATGCTGCAATAGTGGTGGCTTTGTAATGTTGAAATGTCCTACAATCTTTGCCTATGACAAGATGCAATAGCCATAATTGGACAACACTGAAACTAGCTCAATTCAGTGTTTAACTGCTATGACCAATTCCTTCATTTTCCCATAGCAACTATGCTACAATAGTGTCACATGGAGCAAGGGTTAATTTTCACATGGACATCTCTCATTTTACAATGAAGGAAATGTGATAATATCTTTTCTAATATATGTTGCTAAGATATAATAAACTTATGGTGTATGAGTTATCATCATTCTTAGTCCTTAGTTGTAGTAAATGTACTATCTTTGTGTTCATGGCTGAAATAAATAATTCTCCATTGAATTTCTGTTAGCATCATTCAAAAAATCTTTATTGATTGATGCTATATGAAATTCATCATCTCTGAGTTACGCATCATCCACTTTCTTGCTGAGATAGAGATCAACTGCTATGGTTTTGGAGCTATTTTATTTCATCAAGGAGTTGCTAATTTTGTTTCTATACGATTGTTGAGAATTTCTCTCTCCTTACCTGGAGTGTTCTTAAGCATTCTTGGGTGGATTTCTACTTACTGGAGTCATTTCCCACTCCCTTGAGCATTATTTTCATTTTTTTGGGGTGAGTTTCAGCTCGATCTTGGCTGTCTAAGAGGCCATAGTACTAGACAAGGCTATATATAACTATAGGAGATCATTGGATTTCCAATTTCCCTTCATTCTCATAAATCCATTGAATACATGGATGCTGAAATCTTCAAGGTAGAGCATCCTTGATGTGTATTTATGGTAGAATGTATTTATAGTATAATGTTGTTAAATTGAGATCCATTACTTGAGTGATTCAAATTATATGTTCCATTTGTATTGGGAATCGTTACATGAGAACTCATTAACTATAATTATTCACCAATAATATCTAGAGGTTGTTCTGTACTAGAATGATGATTGTCCAGTATGATTTATAATGAGGATAAAGTTGAAGAAATGAATGAGAAGAAATCTCATTAAGGGGGCAGTGTGGATGAAGGTTTTACTGTAGAAAAAGAAAATATAGCAGTATGGAGTCATGGACAAATATGGTCAAATTCTGATGAAGAACAGGCATCCTTTTTTGTATAAAATCTCTGTCATTAAGTTTTATTAATAGTCAGAGGAAGGTTTTATGTCAAACAAAAATATAAAAATCCCCACTTTCCAATGTATTCAATGATGATTGAATTGGATCTGTCAATCAAAAGTTTTGAATCCATACATGATATGACTCCTTCAAATTTATACCAAATCCTATGAAAGCATTCCATGTAGAAGCTTGTGACCTTTTCTTTTCAATAGATCTAGTATAACCAAACTTGTATCTTCCAGTCAAAAGACAACTATCATTTTCAACCCTCATTCAACACTTGTTTTAGTGCCAAACTTGTACAAAATACAACTTGTTTGGCCCAGTACCAGATCCTTTGAAATTACGTCCATCAAATCTTTGAATATATGACTTTCAACAGACTCTGGTCCAATCAAACATGGACTTGCAAGCCAAAGTTCTATGTTACGTGCTAGACACTAATAGCTAAGGGTCCTCATTTGTGAGTATTGTAGGTTGCTCAAATATTAACATGAACTTTATTTTGTACTACTATAATGATATATGCGTATATAAAATACTGAACATGATGCTTATAGATGATATATAAGATAATTATTAGAAATAGTATTCATGACAAAATATACCTGAGAGATATGACTATTTCTAAATGGGTGTCAATGCCATATAAAATTACTTCAGAAAACAAAATTCATAGGCTTAATATTGATTATAGAAAATAAGGAATAGAAGATGGGTGTACTTTATTTTGGAATCATAGCAAGAACAAATAATGGCTGGATGTAGCATTAGTCCCTACTAGAGAAGGCAGGAGCTAGATAATTATGGATAATCATGGCTAGAGCACAAAGTAAACCATTCAAAACATTTAAATGTCATCCAAACTATATAAACTATATAGAGGTAACATAAGAAAGATACTTGAATGCCATCCAAATTATATAGAGAGGCAACCTAATCTTATAGAGAGAGAGGTATATTTAGTATATCACATGGATGGATAGGTATATTGAGTACAACACATGGTTTTAATAAAGACATGTCTTTCAATTAGGTTAGATATTTTGAATCTGGTGTGTACTTTTCTGATATTCTTGTACCTTTTAGTCAATATTGCTATGGAAATAACATTATGGAAACAAAAGAATTAGACTAAGGAAAATAGAATTCCTTAATAATTATTAATAGATAGTGAATACATAGTGAGATGTTATATTACAAAAAGAAAGAAATAAAAGGATCCCATGCTAGAAAACAAAGATTCTATACCTTAATTTCATCTTTTTCAACTAAAAAAAGCCCTTTATGAGAATAGAGTTTTTCCTGATGTTATAAAGTTTCTCTTGATGGTAAGGAATGGCTAGTACATAGGTCCAGCAAAAGATTTTATACCTTAATTTCATCTTCTTCGACTAAAAAAATTCCTTTATGAGAATAGAGTTGCTACCGATGGTAAGGAATGGCTTCTACATAGGTCCAGTATATTCAATGCCCTACTGAGAGGTATATGGATAAGATTGGGGAAAATTTTAGCTTCCAACATAGGTTTTTCCCCACACTTATTCAAACTTTCTATGAGGCAATCAAGGGGTAAACAGTCTTTATGTAAGCTAAAAAAAGCAAGCAACTCAGGATAGTAGTTGTGGATTCACCCTTTCAATCTTTTAAAATTTTAGATATTGCGCTTTAGTTAAGGCTTACAATTGTGTTATTACAGTATGTCAAGTTTTGATATCTATGATACTAGTGATTTAATGGGGTAAATTAAAAAAAATCAAATGACTACACTCCATGGATGTGATCTTTCAAATAATATGACATCATTTTGAAAAGATGAGGCAAAATAAGGATGGGTATGAGAAATGTTTTCTCTATAAAAGAATGGGTGAGACATCTGAATGATGAGGCAAAATAAGGATGGGTATGAAAAATGTTTTCTTTGTAAAAGAATGGGTGAGACACCTGAATGTAGCTAGAGGCACACCATTGGAGCTTGGAAACTCATTACCCTCCTCAGTGTCATGGAAGATCATGGCTAAAGCAATGGCTCAATTGCATGGAAGGTAGTTCAACAATAACACACAGATTTTTTACAGGGTCTGATTATTCTAGACACTTAATCTAGACCTAAGAGGCCTTGGATGGGCTCGAGACAGTGGCTAGAACCCTAGTTTCCTACAAATTGGAGCTTTATCACAAACATGCTAGTTTTCTTACCACAATGTGTGGCCATGGTGAAAATTTGAAACATTAATCTAAAAACTCTAAATCTAGCTGTAAAACTAGGAAACATTTAACCAACAAACTGCCAGAAGGTTGCAATTTTCGTGTCCTCCAAACATGTTATGAGTATGAACATGTCACTGACTCATAACAAGTAAATGTTTCATACAATTAAGGAACAAATCTGGCTCAACACCAGGCTTTGATACACATAAATTTAGTTCCTAGCACCTTTTGCACGATTTAGATGCTTCCCCTAAATTCAATGTCATTTGCAAATCATTATATGAAGTTGTATACTCAACATTCGTCGCATCATTGTTGATTCACTTCAATCAAGTTTGACATCGGTTTAGTCTAAATTCAGATAGAGGCGTTAATTAGTACTATACTATGCATTATGAATCATATTAGATTAGCATAGGTGTATTGCATTCACTTAGAATCAACATAGTCACTCTCATTGATTACAGAGTAATGATTCATAAAAGGCTAGTGATATTACTAGAATGTAACTCTATTACCTTACTAGCTTGTATAGAGGGATAACCATTGCTCTCTAGGAATATTAGCGACAAGATATATAAATTTCTACTTAAGTATAAGCTATAATTTGGACAATTGGTCATGTTTGAATTATCTGTGAGGGGTCATGTTTCCGTTGGTACTTGGAGTTGTATATTTTCTAGGGTTCTGATTTTATGGTTCACTAGTGTTTGAAAGACCTATTGATTATTTATTAAGATTTTCATGAAATATCTTCTCATGCTTTCTCAAATTCACCTAAAATTCCCAGATATCATTGTCCATGAACTTTGACTTAACTAAACAAAGAGTGATTGTGCCTGGATTGGTGCCTTTGTAATGTTAAAACGTCCTACAATCTTTGCCTATGACAAGATGCAATAGCCCTAATTGGATGACACTAAAATTGGCTCAATTCAATGTTTAACTACCATGAATAATTCCTTCATTTTCCCATAGCAGCTATGCTGCAATAGTCTCACATGGAGCAAGGGTTAATTTGCTCATGGGCATCTCTCTTTTGACAATGAAGGCAATGTGCTAGGCTTTCATCTAATATATGTTTCTAAGATATAATAAACTTATGGTGTATGAGTTATCATCTTTCTTAGTCCTTAGTTATATTATATGTGCTCCTTGTCTTTGTACTCATGGCTGAAATAAATAATTATCCATTGAATTTCCATTAGCATCATTCAGAAACTCTTTATTTGTTGATGCTCTATGAAATGCATCAACTTTGAGTTACTCATCATCCACTCCCTTACTGAGTTAGAGATCAATTTCCACGGTTATGGAGATGTCCACTTCCTCAAGGAGTTGCTAATTTGGTTTTTGTACAACTGTAAGAATTAATCTCTCCTTGCCTAGAGTGTTATTAAGAATTCTTGGTTGGATTTCTACTTACTGGAGTCATTTCCCTCTCCCATGAGCATTATTTTCATTTTCTAGGGTGAGTTTTAGCTCGATATTGGTTGTCTAAGAGGCTATAGGTACTAAACACGGCCATAAATAACTGTAGGAGATCATTGGCTTTCCAATTTCCCTTCATTCCAATAAATCCATCGAATACATGGGTGCTAAAATCTACAAGGCATAGGATTCTTGATATGTATTTATGGTAGAATTTATTTATATTATAATATTGTTGAATTGAGATTCATTACTTGAGTGATTCAAATTATATGTTGTTCCATTTGTATTGGGAATCGTTACATGAGAACCCATTAAAGATAATTATTTCCCCAATAATGTCCAGAGGTTGTTCTATACTAGAATGATGATTATCCAATATGATGTATAATGAGGATAAGGTTGAAGAAATGAATGAGGAGAAATCTCATTCAGGGGGCAGTGTGGATGAAGGTTGTACTATAGAAAAAGAAAATATAGTAGTATGGACAAATATGAACAAATTCTGATGAAGAACGAGCAACAAAAGCCATCTTCGATGAAAACACAAAATGTGAACAATTTGAGCTATCTGATTTTACAGTTATTCCATATTTAACTGGGGGATCTGTATCTTCTCTTATTGATAATATGGAAGATCAATATTACATACAACAATTTATACACACTTTTACCTTAAGGAAAAGTGTTGCGCAAAATACCCTCAAGGAAAACTCCCGTGAGACAAATATCAAGTTAATGAGTGAAAATTGTTGTAAATATGCTACCAGTCAATTGTCCAAGGGTGATTTTTGGATGCCCTCGCAAGAAGTAAAGATTGTTTCCCACTATCTAAAGTATATTCTCTCAACTAGAAAGGGTATGCTAATAAATTCTTCTGGGAAAAAGGCATAACACATTTATCTTTGGTTGGGAGTTTACCCATATTGCCCATGATGTAAATAGTTATAATGTCATGTTGAGTAGATTTTTGGCACACCTTTGAGAAGATAACATTATTGAATGGGGGCTATAAATCTAAAATGTTATCCAGTGAATTAGATATAGGATTATATTTGTCTAGATGGGAAGGTTGATATAGTTTGAGCTTGTAGGAATTAATTATTGGAGAATACTCTATTTCACAGGAAGATTTGGGTTGAATGAAATTTCATGAACCTACTGTAGAATTTGTGAGCTAAATTTTTTATTTTTAATATATTTTGCCTTATACTATTTCTTCTGATGGATGGCATATGATATGTAGGAAACCTTTTCACTCTATAGAAGATATTCATGGCCTTGTGTATGGTCAAGAAGATTCCTAAACCTCAAATGGCGACAATCTGCTATTCAAAGTTAACAAAGATATTTTGGATATTAGAAAGTCATTGTATCATGCTTATGTATGGTACAAGCTCTATATCCTCCAAAAAAGCTACAATAAATACTTAGCATAGAAGGATTTGCAACTGATGGCATCATCTAGATTTTTGGCTACCATTTCTATTATGCCCTATGTTCACAAGCATGGGGCTCACCATTTTGAGCTGGAGAATGAGAAGGAAAGAAGTTCAAGAATGGCCAGTCTTTTAAGTTTTGGGATTTAGTTTGAATTCTAAAATGGATACCAGAGAAGTGGTAAGTTATTTCAATGAAAAGGATTAAGTTCATCTGTCACTGTTTCAAATGTTTGCATTTGTATAGGTTTTTCTAATATAAGTATTATATGTTATGCTTAGTTCAAGGAGTTTTCTTCCAATATGTCTAATAATAATATGTTTTTTTATGTAGTTTCCATGCTCAACACTTCTATCTGAAGTGGTAACTAATAGGTATAGAGCTCATTAAAGAATTTATTTTTGAAATTAAGTCTTTCCTTGATGTTGCTGAGAAGTCAGAGCACACATATATTCTTCTAAGCCCTTTTTATGCTTGTACAGGTTACCTCCCATATGTCTTTCCATATGTAGCTTGTACCTTGTTACCTCCAAACTTGCAAGTAAATTGTTACCTTCCATATGAACAATTATCAGCCACTGAGATAGAAATCAATGTTTCACCTGTCAAAGGTCCCAATGTTAAATCAAAAACAATACCCATAGCAACCACTCCACCTCTAGCTCCTGTTCTAGATCTTCTTGGTTATTTGATAGGTTTAGGAAATGTATTTGTCCCTAGAGATTAGTCAGAAGTAGGCTCTAGGTGGGTATTAGATAGTCAATTCCATTCCATTTTGTAAAGAACAAATGGAAAAAATTTCCTTTATTGTTGTTAGATGTGAATTGTATTAATATGATAAGCATCAACCTAATTAAAGAAACTTGTGATATTTGGTTAATGCTTTGTGGAGGCATCCATTGCCTATTTTACTTTCATCATCAATAGGTCAAGGCCTTAAGATCAATGGGCAATTTGTATGGTGTGATGGTAAAATTTTCTATAACTTGAAGTTTTAGAATAACTCTTTCAGTCTTGCAGTTGCTGGAGTCCAGACCTCTACAGGTGTAGTTCGTAAAATGTGAAAATAGTTGAGATATTAGTTATATTTATTGTAAATATTTCTAGTTTAATAGAATGTATATGCACATCTATTTTGAGTCATTTTTCTAAGTTTCATTCCTAGTAAATTAGGTGATGCCATTGCAACCTAGGAGCTCAGCACACACACTGCTGCCAATAGTATTGTTTGAAAAAATATCTCCTAGATTGGAAAACATTCTTTTGTAAGTGGAAGTAAAAAATAATCAACAACTTGTTTGGTATTTTAATGATAATATTCCATTTGAAGTTTTCTTCACTGAGGATGGTAGGATGAAGCGTGCAACATTTCTGGAGGTAATATTGAATGCTAGGATCTAAATTTTAAGCTTTGGAAGTTTTCTTCACTAAGGATCGCATGATGGAGCGTGCAACGTTTCTAGAGGTAATAATGAATGCTAGGACCATTCCTTCTCTGCCACTCTGCCTCTGCCTTCGATTCTGTTGGATTTTTAGGACTTTTGGGTCAAAATGACTGGGTAGGATGGAAAAGTCCAAGAGATCAAAAGGGGAAGAGGAAGAGCACACAGACGGGGAGCTTGTCCTCTACATTGAAAAGCTGCAAGAAATCCAGGATCAACTTGAGAGGGTAAGTTCTCATGCACTCTGAAAACTTCTTTTTCAAGTTATTTTATTTTATTTCTCTATTTTTAATTTGGTTTTTTCCTTATCTTTTTTGAAAACCTTTTGTCCATTCCTTTCTCTATGTATTGTTTTTTAATTTTACTGGTGCATCTATGGATTGATTGAATTTTTGCTTGTCCATGGACTGCTTGAGAATGATTTGTTACAACCCTTAAGAGTGGGTTTAAGGAAAAGAGTGGCTTTTCAATAAACCCACACTTCATTTTCATATTCTTTTAGTCTTTTGGATATGGACATTTTGGTTGGTTTACATATGTTATTTTTCCAATAGTGTCGAGGAAATTGTTCAAAGAAAATTGAAACTAGAACATCCTCAAATTAGTTATTTTTGTTTTTTTTCCATATCCATTTATTGTTTGGGCATGACTTGGTAAAGCTCAGGGTTCAACAAATGAAATATTTTATGTGACAGTTCTTAATTAGTTACAATCGGGTTGTTTACGATTGGGTTCATAATGACCTGGTGACCTGAGGCTCTCTCAATGTAGTATGCTACACTCCTACATCCCTTTTGGTCTCAATTACATTTTGCACATTTATGATAACGTCATAGTGGCCTACTCATCTGGGGTACTCTTAGCCTAGTCACTGCCCTCAAATGATCTAACAAGGTTGCTGGACTTAATGGAAAAATCTCAAAATTCTATTCGGCACATGCCCTTAGGGAAGGGTAGACTTTCCTTACCTATATGGTTGTTGACAGTTGGCTTATTCTTACATTCATTTTTTTATTAGTTACTAGAAAGCTTACTTGGAGGAATTAGTGGATAGAGTTTAAGTTGGATTCCAGATGACAAGCAGACTATTCCTACATTACATATTCATAATTTCATAGTTTTATTCACGTTGAGGAAGAACTAGATTCATTGTATCACCTTTTTTTTCCCTTCCCCACTTATATAGCGAAGTTATAGATTTGGATTTATTTTTTATCTCTAAGATTGAATCTAAAGTATCCAGTACCTAGCAGAGCCTTTTTCTCTTATATCATAAGATGCATGTGTGTGTAAACCTATGTAGTTGATGAAATAAGTTTGGAGTGGATTGAAACAGTGAGATTTTGTTGTGGTGGTGGTGATGAATCATTTTTTCAATTGAGCATAACATGTCTATATGATATAATGCAAAAAAATGGAAAACAAAGTGAAATTTTCATAGGGTGCATTGAGTTGCTCTCTTTTGGCTATTCATCTCCAGTTGTGTTGAATGTTAGAAATGGGTTTCAATTACAAAACGTTTTTTCTTTCATGAGACTACGAAAATCGGTCTCCAAATGAATTGAAAATGTCTTGGTGAACTCTCGGTTGTTATATCAATAGTATTACATGGGATGTTTGTATTTAGGCCATTCAGGTTATTATTATTTTTAGTTATTATATGATGTCCAACTATGTGGGGCCTTCTACATGGGTAAATTGCACTTGGGTATTATGGACAATTGAGTCCTCAATTATTTTCTTTTAATTTTCCTTTCACTCCAGGGTCTTTAACACTCATTACTGTTTGATACGCTGAGCATTTGCTTTTGGTAGATTTGATGGGTGATGGCACTAAGTTCTCTAATCTATTTCTTTTATTGAGATATATGTGTTTGATAGGTTGGCCAATGTGTACTCTGATCCAAGAGGTATTTTAAGGTGAATGGTATATAATTTTTTGTAGATTTGGCTTGACAAAGTAAATGCTTCTGATGGATTGTAGAATCTTTAAAGATATGTGAAGGGTAGATGATATTTCATTTCCAATTGATTTTTTTGAAAGAACAAGTAAGTGTCTGTTTAAAAGTTTGGAAAGAAAAAATTCATAGAAAAGTGTTGATTGCACTGTGAATGCCTTATAATATCCATCTATAGTTTATAAAGATGAAAATAAAGCAATTTGCTTGCCATTTTTCACTCAATTCTGTTGAAATATGCAATTTTTTTGTTTGAAATTCCGTGTAGTTGCAATTTCTTCTTCTTTTTTTTTTTTAAATCAATGGCTATAAATGTAATTTTAAGGGTTTCCATAACTCTTCACATAATTCACATAATTTTTTAAAGTGTCCTAGCTTAATGGAAGAGTGTCTGCTTTACAAGCAGGAGGTTGGTTGTTCGTTTCCACTGTGCGCTAACATGAATTAATCAATGATTTTGTACTTCATTTGTAATTAATCTTTTTTTATATCCATTTATTTCAATGGTGAGATATTTATGGATCCATTATTTTATATTGTCTCTAAAGAGACAAAAGTGATCTTTAAACAAAAATTTTAGTGTCTCTAGAAAGACAATAACTAGTATTAAAGACATATTGTCTCTAATCCGAGTGTTATCTTTAGAGAGACAAAAATGAAATTGTCTCCAGAGAGACAAAAATGAAATTGTCTCCTAAGAGACAATAATGGTTGTGTTGTATATTGTCTTTATAGACACAATACTTTTCAAGACAATAATATTTAAAACAATAATCTTTAAGACAATATTTCTTAAGACACTAATCTTTAAGACACTATTTTTTAAGACAATAATCTTTAAGGCAATAACTTTTGAGACACCCGCTTAAAGACAATATTTAAGACAATACATAAGTTTTTTTTGTCTTATGTTAAGACAATTTACCTAAAAATTGTCTCAAATATTGTCTTAAAACCCTCCTTTATGTAGTCTTGACCCTACCAATATGAACCCAGTACAACTTCCCAATTTAAAAAAACCCTACCTTCCCCAGATATTATAGGTATCCATTTTTTCATTACCATTTTTAATACCCCTTTATATTTTTTCATTAACTTTAAGTTCCATTTTTCATATTTTCCAATATAAAAACCCTTTATCCCTTATATATCCCCCAATATGATCCCATGTGGTATGATATTGCTCACCCTGTGTTGTGGATCTTGTAACTGTTCGTTCCATGGTCACTTGATGGTCGATCGATACTTTGTTAAGTATTGTATTCTTCCTCTCAGTTTGTAAGTGTCAAAGTCACCTACTCACACATGATCATGGGTGTACTCTTTTATGCAAGCTTGAACATGCATAATACAAGTACACCAAGATAGTGGATGTGGAATGTTCAACCTATGTCGAACCTTTATCGACAGTCTCTCACTTTTGGTTATGAATGTTCCTCTATTTCGGTGAATTTTTCCAAGTGTCACTTTGCCACACCTTCGCTTTTGCAAGTGTCACTTTCCTTTTTACGGTTGTCTCTTTTAATTGTTTTCACTTTAATAAGTGTATTTTTCATTATATCTTTGTTCTGACATGTGTTCCTTTCAATTTCATTTGCATTTTGCTAGTGTCATTTGTACTTTCCTCTTATTATCGCAAGTGTCATCTTTTGGGATAACAAGTGTCGCATATTGCACAAATATAGTTTTGGTCTATTTCAAGGGATAATTTAGTGCTAATGAGACATTATTATCATGTAGACATGTATCAAACTCATTCCAAAAGTTTCAAGCACTATCGCACAAGTGTCGTCACAATCATCGCAAAGTGTACCTTTAGTGTCGAACTTAGGGAAAGTTGTTGCAATGTCATTGCATTGAGGGAAGTATGTTGTTCATGTGTTCTCAGTTATCAATGTTATGTTGACAACTATTCTAAGTGTGTGATCATTCTCAATTTTTTTCCTTGTTCATTTCGGCCTTACTGATCCCACACTTAGCCAGTTCCAAAAAAGTGCCTTCTAGAACAAGTTGACCTCACTCAGCCTTCCAGAATTGTGCATGGCGTAGTCTCAACCCTCAAGCTCAAACCTTGCCCCTTGTAACTATGAAATGCATAATTCTTGTGCCTTCTAGAACTTTGCACTACACAGTCTTAAAGCTAAGTCCCAACCCTTGAGCTACATAACTGCATAGCCCTCGCCTTCTAGTCACCTTCTTCTTCACACCGCATAGTCTCAAGCAACAAGCCTCAACCCTGAACTCTTCAACCATGCAATTGCATAGGCCCTTAGCTACTGTCACTCCAAAACTGCACAATGGGAGATTGTTGGATGTGGGCATGATTATCTTCCTGATTCAGAGGTCTTGCTTCAATTGCATTTGGATCCCAGTCCTAGAAGGGGGGATGTGGGGTGGCTTGCACACCCGCCCTGGCAGGGGTTCGAGGGTAGTGATCTAAGAGCTAAAAATAGATGAAAAAATGCCTTGTAAAATATTATAATTTTGTAGTCAATCTCAATTGTTCATTAGGCATATGATCCGATGATAGAAGTTATGTTAATTTAAGTCTTTTTTTTCCTTAGAAGGCAACCCTTGGTTTATATGAGGGAATTGTACTACAATTGTGTATTATTATTATTAACAAGAATGGGAGAGTAGCCTATGTGAGAGATAATAGGAAATTAAAGTGGATTTGTTGTAGTTTCTATATTTTCATTTTGTTGGATAATTTAAAAGCAAGGACTAGTTCCTTATTCATGGACATGGCCCAAATTGGGTGAACCACATATATCTATATCTATCTTGTCTTATGAATTTTTGTAGTTGTGATTCTGCAATATTTTATGTATTTCATTGCTTCGTTAATTAATTTATTACAACTTGTATCAAGTTCAAAGGTTTATTTGGATGATAGACTCGTAGGAGTGAAGGGTTCTTGGTTCGAGTGGGAGAAATGGCAGAACATGGTAGGTTTAGGGTTGAGAAATTTAAGGGCCAAAACTACCAATTATGGAAGATGTATATGGGAGATTATCTATATAAGAAAGATCTGTACCTACCATTGAGTGAAAAATCAAATAAGTAGATGAGTATGATGCACG
This sequence comes from Pinus taeda, assembly GCA_000404065.3. Taxonomy (NCBI): domain Eukaryota; kingdom Viridiplantae; phylum Streptophyta; class Pinopsida; order Pinales; family Pinaceae; genus Pinus; species Pinus taeda. The sequence goes on along the minus strand of APFE030806334.1, from coordinate 281,242 downwards.
TAGAATGAGAGATTCTAGATAGAAAGTCACTAGGAACAATACAACTTTGTTAGATAGTGTCGGTAGAATTCAACATTTCAAAGGAAACAACAATAAAAGGTTTAATGATGACATTGGCTAAACTATATTAAAAGCCCTTGACCTCAAATAAGGTATCCCTTATGAAGCATCTATTTAATATGAATATGTGAAAAGGTGGATATGTTGTTGGTCATTTAAGTGAATTTAACACGGTTACCAATCGGCTAAATTCTGTAGGGGTAAATTTTGATGATGAAGCTAGGGCTATGTTATTTCTGTGCTCATTACCGGAAAGTTGTAATGGCATGTTTATGGCTATTAAGAACTCTATCTTTGGATTTAGTACTTTAAAGTTTAATTTTGTTGTTTGTGTCATCCTTAGTGAGGAATTGCGACGGAAAATCTCCGCTGAGTCATTAAGTAATTCTTTGACTATAGAGACTAGAGGAAGAAAAATGGAAAGAGAAAGGATCCTAGGAAATTGCACTAAGTCAAGTAAAGGTAGATCCAAATCTAGATAAAGGATAACATCCTGGAAATGTGGGAATAAAGGACACCTAAATAAATACTATAAATATCGGAAGGGAAAAGAAGGATATCAACAGCAAGAGAACAATCATGAAGCAAATGTGACAGGTGATATGTTGCAATATCCTTTGATTATTTCATTAAATAATATTATTGATGCATGGGTGGTAGATTTAGGGGCTTCATTCCATGCCACACCTTCTAGGAAACATTTTTCATGACTATGTTCAAGGATATTTTGGACAGGTTTGTTTGAGTGATGATAAACCCTATAAAATCATTAGAATGGGTAAGGTTTTTATATAACAATAGAATTGAAACCAATGGATATTGAAGGAGGTAAGGCATCTTCGAGATCTAAAGAAAAATCAAATTTCAACAAGGTAGTTGGCAGGTGATGGTTGTGTAATTACTTTTATAGACAAAAATTGTAATGTCACTAAAGGAGTCATGGTAATAGAAAAAGGAGAAAAGGTTGGTACATTGTAGTTATGAAATATTATTTCTAATTATGTTAATGCTTTAACCTCCACAGGAGCATATACAACACTCTGTCATCATAGGCTCGAGCACATGAGTGAGAAGAGGATACATATTTTTCACATGAAATTTGTTGTTAGGTCTAAAGCATGTTGATTTGGATTTCTGTGAAAATTGTGTTTATGGAAAACCTAAGAGAGTTCAATTTATTAGAGTTGGGAAGGAAAAGAAGAGCTAGAAAATAGAGCTTGTGCATACATATGTATGGGGACCTGATCAGGTATCATATCTTAGTGGCTCTCGCTATTATGTTACTTTTATTGATGATGCAACTAGGAAGAGTTGGATTTATTGTATTCGAAATAAATTTGATGTATTTCATATTGGAGAATGTTTGGAGTCCTGCGTGGTAAATTTTTGTTATGGACGTTTCGGGGTAAGTATCACAACCCATAATTAGGAGATGTATCGAAGAATCTTAACTTTTCATTCCACTGATCAACATATGTGGATAAATGATAATTAGCATAGAATTGCTAAAGATTTTATGTCGACTCTCAATGAATAGGAGAGGTTAATTAATTAAAATTAATGAATAGGAATAAAGTTAATTGAATTCAGAAAATGATTAATAATGTAGTGAAGTAATAAAAAATACTAATAAGGTTAATTTAATTTAATAAAGAATAAAAATAAGGTTAAATATAGTATTAATAAAGTTAACAACTATGTAATTTTATTAATTACCAAAGTAGATAAAGTAGATAACACATAAAATTGAACAATATAATTAAATAAAGATAATAATAAGATAAATAATAAATATTAGCAATAAGGTAAACTAATTAATTATAACAAATAATATTAATTAATGTAATAATAATTAAAATGACTATTAGTTAATTAAATTTGATAAATAAGAAGGTTAATTATGATAATTAATATTAAGTTAGATTAATAACAAGGATAATTAAATTAACGTAGTTTATTATAATAATAATAATAATAATGAAGATAATGTGAATCGAATATTGTAACTAAATAGATAATTTAGTATCATAAATTTGATTAATTAATATTGTAATTAAATAGATAATGTAGTATCATAAATTTGATTAGTTAATATGGTTAATAATGGGAGACCAAGATTTGCTAAGTTTCCATCCATCATCACAATTTAGGCACCCACAGAGGAAGTGTCCTCCTTAGATGGCTTGTGCAAGGATTCCATCGGGCTATCCAAGAATTTGTACCAATCACCACCACCCACTGAAAAGAGGTAGTAGCTTTCTCACCCCTCGCCCTCGACTATTTATGGTGAGTGGTTCGTTCCTCACCCTTATGCTTCTTGTTAGGGTTTTTTTCTATCTCTAAGGCTTCTCTAATTTTTCCTTTGGAATAATGATCAATAGAGGTAATTATTTTGGCATTATCCAAGAATATGTGTTGTTTGGTTATTTTTAGTGTTCTTCTAAAGCATATTTCTTAGATCTATCATGAAGGATATCAACACTATGCTCCTTAAGTATGGCAAGAATTTGACAGTCAGTCTCCTAAACTTTCCCACAACCACAAGGGATTGAATATACACCTTTTTTTATTTTAGGATCAATTATGTGTTTAGAGTGGTCCAACATTTTTTGTAAGGTGTTAGGAGGAGAGAAGGCAACCCTAATCTGATTTTTGTTTAGGATGTTGCCTATCTTGTCAGTAATTCCCTTAATATATGGAATTGTGATAGTTTTGATGAAGTCCTTTTTATTTTTACGCTTGTTGTTATCCAAAGAATTCTAATAGTCATCTCTGGGGTCTTGGATAGATGGTAATCAGGCGCTCTATTAAGGCACTCCTTTATGTGAAATCACCAGTTCAATTCCCTGCCCCGATCAGGGTGATTTATTGGACATGATGAAGATGTAGTCCTGCTAAGCTTACAAAATAAAATAAAATCTAATAGTCTTCTTAAATAGGTTTTCATTGTACTTGTGATTTTTGAAAACCTAGGTGATATGTTGAAGTTCATTAGTTAAATGATCCTTGTCACATAATCGATTAGATATAATGGAAAGAGAGTTTATTACACCAATTTTTTGTGAGGCGCGATAGTGAGACTTTTCTTCAATATATTTATTATTGTGGGTTTTTTTACACTATACCTTATGAGTTAATCCACCATCTTGCTTCTTTGAGAGAAGAATGTCCAAGAAAGGAAGTTCCTTATTTTCTTCCACTTGCATAGTGAATTTAATGTTGTCCATTTGGGTGTTCATGTGGCCAAAAATTCTTTAAGCCTCTTTATACCATGATACTTTCAAGAAATGGAAATCTTTGGTTGAGAATGAGATAGGAAAGAAGTTGAAGTGACTCAGATCAGACAATGGAGGTGAATATTGTAGTAAACAGTTTGATAACTACTATTTAGAGTATGGAATTCATAGATAGAAGAGATTTTCAAGAACACCACAGGAAAGTGGTTTGTCATAAAGGATGAATAGGAAAATCATGGAGTGTGCAAGGTGCATGAGATTACATGCATGATTTCCCTTACAATTTTGGGCATATGATGTAGATATTGTTTTTTATCTAATAAATAAAGGTCGTTCAAGTTCCTTGGATAGTGGTATTCCAGAGGAGGCATGGACAGGTGAAAAGGGAAACTACTCATTTTAAAAGACTTTTGGTTGTGAATCTTTTGTCAACATCAATAAAGAAAATAGAACAAATCTTTAGGCCAAATCAAAGAAATGTACCTTTATTGGATATGTTGCAAATAATTTTGGTTATCACTTATATGATTATCAAAATCAAAAAATCATTACAAGCAGACATGTCATATTCAATGAAAAGGTATTGTATAAGGATCAAATGCAGGGAAAGAAACAGGAAAAAAAAAGAATACGCAGTGCTTGATGAGATCACAAAAAAGTAAAGGTGTCTAAAAATCATAATTATTAGTAGCAACAAAAACAACAAGCACAACAATGAAATGCACCTCAAACACTTGAAAGTGGTGTTATAAGATCTACTAGGATAAGTAGCCCCCCCTACACGATACTCTCCTTCATTATATTATGTATATTTGGGTGATTATGGTGAATCAGAGATATATGAAAAGCAATGCAAGTAGAAACCAGGAAGAAGTGGGAGCAATCCATGAAAGAAGAGATGGACTCCTTGATGCAGACCCTAAATTGGGAATTAGTCAAGTTGATAGGTGGTAAAACAACATTGCAAGATAAATGGGTTTACAAGTTGAAGGAAGAAGATGGAGGTAAACAAAGGTATAAGGCTAGACTTATGGTGCAGTGATTTGCACAAAATAAAGGTATAGACTTTGATGAAATTTTTTCCCCTATTGTTAAAATGACTTCAATCAAAAGTATTTTAAGTCTAGTGGCAGGAGAAGATTTGCATCTTTAGCATTTTGGTGTAATGACAACCTCTCTCCATGGGGATTTGGAGGAAGAAATATAAATGAAGAAATCACAAGGGTATGAGGTCAAAGGGAAGGAGAAATTAGTGTGAAAATTGAAGAATAACTTCTATGGATTAAAATAGGCTCCAAGGCAATGGTATCTAAATTTTGACAGGTTTACCTATGAATAATGTTATAATAGATGTTATTTTTATCATAATGTTTATCTTAAAAATAAAAATCATGGAAGTTATATTTTATTGGTATTGTATGTCGATGACATACTTGTTACAGGGTCTAACATGCAGAAAATAAATTTGCTTAATGAAAAATTGGAAAATTCATTTGCAATGAAGGATTTGGGTGCTACAAAACAAGTCCTTGGTATGAGAAGAACTAGAGACAATAAAAATCACAAATTAGCATTGTCTAAAAGTGAGTACATAGAAAATGTGTTGCAAATATTTAATATGCAGAATGAAAAATCAGCGAGTAAACCTTTGGCTATCCATTTCAAACTAAGGATATGTGTGTTAAGGCTGAGGAATAGATGGACTATATGTGTAAAGTTTCATACACATAATTTATTGGAATATTAATGTATGTAATAGCATGCACAAGACCTGATATTGCACATGCAGAGTGAGTTGTAAGTAGGTATATGAACAATCTAGGAAACAAGAATTGGATGGAAGTGAAGTGTATTCTCAAGAATTTGACAGGTACCACAAATCAACCATTATATTTTGGAGGTTCAAACATTACTCTATAGGGATATGTTGATGCAAATATGTTAGGTGATAGAGATAATGAGAGGAGAACCAAAGGGTATGTGTTTAGAGTAAGTGGGAAAATTGTCAGTTGGGTTTCAAAATTGCAAATCATTATTGCACTTTCAACAACGGAAGCAGAGTATGTTGCTACTACAAAGGTTAGTAAAGGAATGGTTTGGTTACAAAGGTTTATGGATAAGTTGGGAAAGAAGTAGGAGATGAGCAAGTTATATAGTGATAGCCAGACTGTCATTCATGTTGCAAATAATTTATCCTTTCATTCTAAGACTAAACATATACAACTTAGATATCATTGCATACGGTTAGTTTTGCATAATGGATAGTTGAAGTTGGAAAAGATACACACTAACCAGAATTATTTAGATATGTTGACAAAGGTTACAACCAAAGATAAATTTAGCTTTTTCTCAATTTCAATTATCCTTCAGGAATGATAGATGACAAACAACCAGGTCCAAAGTGGAAGCATTGTGCAACAAGTGAACCAATGATGGAGTTGATATAATTAGTCTCAAAGTGGGAGATCGTTGCATGTGGGGCCTGATTATCTTCTTGATTCAGAGGTCTTCTTTCAACCACGTATGGATCCCAATCCTCGACGGGGGAGTGTTGTGGGGATTTCCCCCCCACTATTGTTTCCTGTGGGATCTAGGGGGGGCATGTTTGGAGCCCTCCCATAACAGGGGTTTGGGGGCAGCACCCTTGAAGCTATAAATAGATGAAAATTTTCCTTCTAAAATATTCTAATTTCGTAGTCAATCTCAGTTTTTCATTAGGTGGATGATCTGATGATAATTTTATGTTAATTTAATGTTTTTTTCCCTAGAAGGAAACCCTTGGTTTATATGATGGAATTGTACTACGGTTGTGTATTACTGTTCTGAGTGAGAAAGAAAGAGGATACTGTGTGAGACCGAAGAGCAAATTATAATAGATCTACTATAGGTTGTATCTTTTCATTTTTCTAGATAATATAAAAGGAAGGATTGGTTGTTTCTCCGTGGATCTAGCCTAAATTGGGTGAACCATGTATATTTGTGTCCCTCTTGTTCTATTCATTTCTATTTTTTTTTTCCATAATATTTTATGTATTTCATTACTTTTTAAATTAATTTCTAACAGGTAGCCTCAAGACTCTAGTGTGACCCCTTGAGCCCCTTAACTTCATAGTTATCTCACCTTGGTCAGCCTAAACATTGCACTGCAAAGTCTCAAGTCTCATTATGGGCCCCTGACCTCCTTAGTTGTGAAATTGCATAATCCTTGAGCTAGTCTCTCATCTTATCACCTAGTTCTAGTGCAATTCATGGTTGCCATGAAGCATGTTAGACTAGGGTTTTATCAGACTGATGTCTTCTTATCATGAGTGGATTTCAGTTGCAAATATGGCATCATGTTATGACAAGATGATGATGAATGAGATAAAGAAGGATACCTTGCTAGAATACACCTTTGTGGATACAAATACAAGTTGATCAATGAAAGAAAGACAAAGGGACACCAAATGGCGACAAAAACTGGAGGTCAAGATCATATTGAAGACTCCCTACCTTCAAGCCTTATGAATGAGGAAAAATAAGAACAAGTTCCATCTCTCAAGAAGACACAACTATTGTAGCAACAAGAGTGGCTTGAAATTTCCATATGATCATGCATTCCATGTCATCAGTGTAATGTCACGTCATGGGTAAGCATTCACCACATCATTTTTGGATTATGTAAGTTCAATATTGAGAAATGTAATGTATAGTGGAAGCCCAAGATTCATCTATAGAATGTGGAAAGTCATGAATGAGTCAAAAGGTCATAGAAAAGTCAAACAATCATGAGGTTAATCCAAGAGTCACAAGGGAGGTGAATGATCACCTTGTTTATTACATATACGCCCTCATAACTCATGTAAAGGAATTTTCACCTTCTACAAGGAATTAGAGGGGAAGATAGTTCTTTTAGAGGAGGAAGTGGTTGCTCTAATGCTCCACTATTTGAGCTAGTGGCCTTCATTGTACTAATGTATCTTGTAACTTTTTCTCAATTTCAAATATTGTTGAGCTAACACACTTTCATACCTATGTCGTTAATATTGTAAGACTGTTCTTTGAATGTTTCAAGTGTACGTTGTTTTCATGTGTACTAAGGAAATTGAACTATTTTGGTGGCTTTGGTACTTATCTCGTTGAACATGTGTTGTACGTGTTTTAACAATCTTGCTTCAATGTGAACTATTTCGTTAGTTGATAAATGATTCATTCATATGTATATGCTTGTGTGTATTTATTAGAT
>APFE030806334.1:257019-268585 GCA_000404065.3 Pinus taeda | reverse complement strand
ATATATATATAGCGAGAGAGAACACAAAACTCAATGCACTGAAAATCAACGAGGCCCAGAGTTTTAACGCAGTAATCTAGGGGTTCTATGCATTGCTAAAGATATATGAGAAGAAATCAAGAACCGATATGAGAGTTACAAGTTTTGTGAACCTACAAATTCATATATGGCATAGTGACAAATTGTATCATAGTTTGAATACAACGTGGGAATGCATACAATTAATGGTATCATTGATTCACCTAAATGACTCATGGCTTAATGCACATTCCAGTTAAACTATTCATCGGTGCATAACACAATTGAATCACAAATTCAACGCTACATTCTTTCAAGCCTGATAACATTTAATGGACATACTATACACTCAATGAAATTCAACCAACGCATGAACAAATCGAGACTTTGCACATGGGATATGAATCCATGCACAAAGAATAAGGACTCAAAATGTATCTTGGCTTGAATAAAAATCAATTTTAGGTATCCCTATGTCAGTCACATAGTGAGGAGAAAAATTGATTTATTGATAGAGGCCAAATTAGTGGAGCATTATGAGGTGATGGGAAACTTGATAAATGAAAGGACTGAGCATATGCTAGGATTGAGAATTATTTCATGTTAGAACTCATATAGTTTGAAACTGACAAGTGCTTAGGTGAATTGATATGTGAACATTAGTAGGAAATATAATGGCATTTCTTAGAGCTACTATAGAACTAGGCAGAAATCACAACTAGAATATAGTGAACAAGCCATTCATGAAATGCAGACTTGATGGTAGAACTCGGTAAGTATAGTTTTCACTCTCATTTTGTTATTAAATATGACCACAAGTGATTTTTTAATTTTTGACATGAATACACCATATGTGATCTAGGTGGGTATTGATGCCCACTCATATCTTCTACTGACTCAATGATTCTCTCTCTTATTGGTATTTTTTCCATGGTTTTATTTCAAGTTCCAAATTTCTTGGTCCATTTTGAGGCCCTAAACTATTTTTTTGACAATTCAAGGGGCCAAGGGTTGCTATCCATGCCTTCGTCCTAGTCAAAGGTTGTAGTCCTGATATAGTTCTTTCAAATGAGCTATGTGTGCCCCAAACAAATATTGTATGAAAATGTTGCACCCATGGGAATTTGATCTACCAACTAAGCACGTTGGAGCCTGCAAATATTTTGGTGCTTCATCTCATAGGGTTAGGGTTTTGGACCTATAGGGTTGTTTATTTATGTTAAAATACCATTATTTTAGCCACTTGTAGTAGCTCTTCCAAATGCATGCTCTCTCTCTCTCTCTCTCTAGAGATAGATATCACCATTCTGTCCAATTGAGTTGTACAATATTCTACTATTTTGTTTTATTTTTTTGTAATTCGAGAGAATTTTCATTAGGTAAAAAAATTACATAGCTCTCTAAATCTTTTCAAAATTATGATAGCCTCACTTCTACTAGATTTACTAGTTGGCAACTGATTCACTAGGATTTTTACAAGAAACACAAAATAAGAGAGTACCCATAACCCAAAAAAACAACAAGATTTGAACACAACCTCTAATCATCAGAAATCAAAAGAAATTACCAACACAATGTTTGTTGGCATAGAACCTGGGGGTGATGGATGTGAAAATTTGCATTGAATGTGCCACTCGATGTCTTCGAGAGAAGCATCCAAATGATTTATATGAGCCTCCAATCGAACCAAACTGTGTTGCATCTACTACTATTTTCTTTGTAATATGCTATGCTTGCATTTACATTTGAACTACATTAGTAGTCCAAATCAAGTTTGTCTATCCAAATCAAGAATTATATATTTTATTTTTTTTAAAATTTGAACTAAAGATTCAATAAAAGATATTTTAATATAACTATTCGCTGATAAAGTACATAGATTTAATTTTTTAAAATTGAATTAAATTTGAAATAAATAATAAATCCGATTTATTATTTAGTTTAAAAACTAAATATATTTTATTTTATTTAAATGTGGAATAAAATATTAAATTAATTTTTTTAATAAATATTAGTTTAAAAAAGTATCGATAGACACAATGAGTACATTCCATTAATAAAAAAATAATAAGCAAATCACATTTAACAATGTATTTTGTAATAAGATATTCAAATTCTGAACAAATAATAACATAAAAAAATACTAAAAAAAACTATATAACTAAACTTTATTAAATCAGAATATATGAAACATGTTTAAGCTACTTAATTAGAATCAACTAAATTATCTAATACATTGTATTACTATCAACAAAATAACATTTACATTATAAATATTGAAACATAATATGTACCTTCTATCTTATCTTAAATATAAAACTACAGTAACTATTTCAATTATTATCTTACTATTATTACCATAACTCTATCTTAAATATTATAAATACTTGCCATAACTCTATTTAAAATATTATAAAAAAGTGAACATTTTTTAATAATTCAAATTATATATAGTAAAAAAATATAAATTTATCTTAAAACCAAATATTAACTCCGTGCTCTTTCTTTTATATTATCAAAAAAAACTAATACCAATGCCCCACGGTGATACAAGCGACCATCTTGGAATGCATTTTAGAGTTGTAGATTCGACGATGAAGGAAAAACAAGAATCATTAATGAACAATGTCAATCTCTTCCGTGCTATTTTGAATATTGTCGCCGCCTTTGGTCCATATCATTTTCGATGGGTGAGAAGGAGGATCGAATGTGGATTAAATAATAAATAATTATTGTGTTATTGACTTATTAATGTGTGGGTTTGTATATGTTCATATTAATAGCATTATAGAATTTTGTTTATTAATAAGTCAATATCACTATATAACTTCGCTTATCAATAAGTCAATAACACTGAAAATATTGGTTCGTTGAATATGAGTTCCAAGTAGTAAATGGCGAAAGCTTAAAATGTTTCGTTGAGGGGCTGCCTAGTGTGCGTAAGCCACACAGGTCTACACACAGGGCTACTCTTAGTAGCATGTGTGGGTTTGTACATGTTCATATTAATAGCATCATATAATCTTGCTTATTAATAAGTCAATAGCACCATACAACCTGGCTTATTAATAAGTCAATAGCACCATAAATATTGGTTAGCCGAATGTGAGCCTCAAGTAATAAATGGCGAAAGCTTAAAAGGTTTCATTCAGGGGCTTCCTAATGTGCGTAGGACAAATAAGGCTACTCCTAGTAGAATGTGTGGGTGTATGGATTTGTACATGTTCATATTAATAGCATCATATAATCATGGTTATTAATAAGTCAATAACTCTTAAGCAACTTCACATCTGACCACAGACTCATAACTCTACAATGGAGGAATGCTGAATCCGAAAGGGTTTTCCTTTTAAATTCAATAGAACTTGGTTGGAAGACCCAGATTTCAATGATCTTGTTCAAGAGTCCTGGAACAATTACCCTCTCCACATAAACTCCTCCCTTTCACAACATCTCCTTGACAAACTTGCTTCCCTTCGAAAGATAGTAAAGTCCTAGAAAAAACAGAAACTAAAAGCTAATAGAAAATATCTAGAAGACATTCAGACAGAACTGGATAGGATTGCCTTAAGGATGATATCCAATTGCCTTCCCCTTGAGGTTCGCCTTTGTATAAATGACCTGGAAAATAGGAATTTTTTTTTACTGGATATTGAAGAAGCCACATGGAGATTGAAAAGTAGGGCTATATGGCTAAGAGAAGGTGACCATGATACAAAGTTTTTCATCTATATGCAAATCATCGGAGGAACATAAACATTATTTTGGAGATAAAGGTCGAGGAGTGGAAATGTTACCATTCTCAGCAAGATATTAGTAAAGCAGCTCTTCAGTATTTCCAAGATTCCTACAGCAGAAATGAGGATATAATGGCTGAAGATATTATCTGGGGAATAGAACAATATCCTATGATGTTCAAAGTGGAACATAATGAAGAACTATATAGGCCAGTTAGTGAAGAAGAACTTTTGGATGTGATGAAATATTTCAAGAAAGATAAATGTCTAGGCTCGGATGGATGGACGATTGAATTTTTCATTCACTTTTTTGAATTAGTAAAGAAGTATCTCCTGAATATGGTTGAGGAATCCAGAACCTTAGGAATAATCCATCACCATATATCATCAACCTACATTGCACTCATTCTTAAAAAAAAGGCCAATTCTTTCTCAGATTTTAGACCGATATCCATGTGCAACTCCATATATAAAATAATCTCTAAGATTATTACTGGCAGAAATCAGGGTACTCTCTCATGCTATATCTCATAGGAACAACATGGTTTCATTAAAGATAGACTAATACATGATGCTTTTGCAAACACCCAAGAAAGTTTACATTCGATCCATTCAAAAAATCTTAATGTAGCCATTTTACAAATTGGTTTAAAAAAGGCATATGATTGCCTGGACTGGGGTTTTATAAGATGCATCCTCACAAAAATTGGTCTCAGCACAAACTGTTCAAACTAGATTATGGTCTGTGTAGAAAATGTAAACTTTTCCATTCTTTTAAATGGACATCCTACTAATTTTTTCCAAGCTGCTAGAGGTCTGAGGCAGGGATGTTCCCTATCTCCATTATTGTTCATCCTGGCGATGGACTGTCTAAGCCTGAATATTAGAAGAGCTGTTATGGAGGGATAGTTCTGGCGTATGATGATAAGTAAAAACAATAGCATATCCCATATCCTATTTGTAGATGACATTCTGATACTGGGTATGCTATGTTGATTATTATGGATATGCCTTTATAACATCTTGAAGAAATTTTCAAGGGTCACAGGTTTACAAGTCAATGAAAAGAAATCTATTATTTTACATGGAAAAGGTGACAGGGAAATTATTGACTATATTGCAGGGTTATTTAACATCAAAAAAATACCTATTCAAAAGGGAATGGAGTATCTTGGATACCACCTCAAACCCTCTGGCTACTTTCGTGCAGACTAGTAGTGGATAATAGACAGGTCTTATAAAAGAATATCTGGATGGGAGTGTAAATGTTTGTCGATGGGAGGGAGAGCCACACTTTCCCAAGTGGTTTTAGCCCAACGAATTGTATATTGGGCTCATCTCTTTTATATACCAGCTAACATTATCAATATCCTAAACCGCTTAACAACAAATTTCATTTGGGGAGGCTGTAATGAAAAGAAGAAATTTCATTTAGTTAATCTCTCCAAAATGACATGTCCAAAAGAACTGGGTGGTTGGGGAATTTTGAATCTTCACAAGTTTGGAACAACACTACTGTGCAAATCCTTATGGAGAGGCTTATATGGGGAAGGTACCTGGAGTATTTCCATAAAAAAGAAGTAGCTGGGAAATAAAGACTTCATTTTCTGGTACAGGGAAGGTACTATTGGCACCACACAGGGCTCTGCGATTTGGAGGAGCTTCCAAAAAATACAATCTTTTTTCTTACAACAAATCTCATGGTGTTTCCAGAACAGAAACAATATTTTAATTGATCTAGATCCTATAAATGGAGTAGGGGAGGAATGTTCTATCCCACTAGATATCAAAAATGCCTTACATTGTGTGGGCATCTTTATATGGGGACAACTCATTGAGGGCTGGAAAGGGCCTTTTACTATATGGAAAGAAGCACATAATATCGGTCTTCAAGGGCAGGAGGTCCTTAAATGGAACATGATTATGTTAAACATGAAAAATATAGGAATTTTTCATACCGAAGACTGCGACTACTTATATGGAAGGGGAAAAGGAATACTGAGAGTATAAGGGTTGTTGATATCTATTCATCATTATCCAAACTTCCTCCTCAACAAACTGACAGGATTTTCCCATTATTTTTTGGAAAATTGGAATTCCTAGTAAAGTCATCATATTCTCTTGGCTAGTTTTCCACAATAAAAATCTCACTTGGAGAATCTACAAAAGAGGAAATGGCATGGGCCGGGCATTTGTCCAATCTGCAAAGTTGAAGCTGAAAACAATGAACACATTTTCCTTCAATGCAATCTCACCACTCAAGTATGGAAATACTTGTCAAATTATTATGGTTTTTGTTATATGATACATCCTTCTTTACATGATTCACTCGAATGGTGGAGTGCACAGAGGACTCCTTGGAGATCCATCCCTTTAATATGTATATGGACAATATGGAAATGGAGGAACAATTTCTTGTTTCAAAACAGGGAAGAAAAGTTCTAGCATATTACTCAAAAGGTCATCACAAAGTACAACGAATACATGTCACAACCTAAACAATTAAGTAATAAAATCCTTAATAACAGAAGTCCCCAGATGGAATACCCAAGAGGTCTTTTCAATAGTGCTGCACAAAATGGTGTGTGTGCCTGTGGTTGTTGCATACAAATGAATGAACATTGAAAATATAACATTAGCTGAAATGGTGGGAACGGCACTAACAACAAAGCAGAGGCAATGGCACTTTGGGGTCTTGTAAATTTCAGCAAATTCCTAAACATTCCTGTTTTACATATATATGGGGACTCTAAAATTATTGTTGACCATGTCTTGGGAAAGATATCCATAAAAAACCCTTCTCTAATAGGATGGATGAAGAGAATTGAGATCCTCTGGCAATCTCTACATGGATACACTATTCAACACATCAACAGAGCTCATAATGAGCAAGCTGACAGACTATCAAAAAATGCTCTGTCCCAAGAACCTAGCAAATGGCATGTGGATATTCTCTGGGAGAACAAATTATGTAACATAGAAGATTTCCTCCTTCCAAGAACATAAAGCGGACATCTACTCTCTTATTGTTACCCCTATTATTGGATACTTTTTTGCTTGGCCACTGGGCATTATACAATGTCCTCTATGAAGTGGGATTTATCTCCTTCGTAGATAGTGATAATATTTTTTCTCAAAGCACAGGGGACATAGTCTCAAAGTTTTTGGGCTGTATCTTGTCTATCTGCTGTGTTTGTCACACAATTTTTTATATATATTTTGATACATGTACCTCCCTTCAAATATTTGGGGGAAAATGGATTCCTTCTATTGAAAACAGGGTATATTTGTCTCTGATTTTGACTTTTGTTTTTTCCGGATCAATATGTAAAAAGAGCAAATATCTTTGGTGAATAATATAAATAGTGTTTTTTTATAAATAGTGCTTTTTTTCGTACTGGAACAAAAAAACTCGCTTATTAGTAAGTCAATAGCACCATAAGTATTGGGTGGCCGAACTTGAGCCTCGAGTACCAAATGGCGAAAGCTTAGAAGGTTTCGTTCAGGGGCTGCCTAATGTGCGTAGGCCACACAGTTCTACTCCTAGTAGCTCGTTGAGAGTGACATGTTAATTTTATCTCTACCAATTTGGTTCACTCACCACCGAAAATGAAAATGATACGTGATGTGCGTGATGTTAAAATTGTTTGAATCAATAACTGCGTGATGTGCGCAAGCCAACTAAAATTCCTAGCGGTGAGTTGACAGATCACAAGAAAATCCTAGCAAGGCTCCTATGTCAAAGAAGGAAGCGACATTCGATTTACTCCTGCACATCAATTAAATTTTTTTAATGAATTTTGTTTTTAATTCTTTTTATATGATGTATTATATTTATTTCCGTCATCATTAATTTGTATAATATTAATGATACTAAATTTTATAAAATGTATGCTATTTAAACAAAAATCAATGAACAATTATTAATTAATCTTGATAAAGGAAAATTTAGTTTTATTTTTTATATAAATAAAACATTAATTAATTGAAATTTTTGGAATAAAAGAAGAACTTAAGTTGAGTGAATCATAATTAAGTAGATAAATGCATTTTAAATCATAATATCATGTTTTTAAGGAGTTTAAAGGGGTTTTGAAATGCATTAGCAGTGATTGAAGTTTTTATGATTTATATCAACTTATTGTTTAAACAATCACTACAAATTTGAAATCATGGGATGGACAAAGATTTATGCAACACACCAAAATATCTACTACAAGTGCACTAAGAACTTTGTGTGATTTGACTTATAATCTAATCTTAGTATCTTAGTTTGTAGAAATGAAAATTATGAATTAAATCACTTTTTATTAGCTTTTTAACTTGTGTCGCTCAACGATTAGTCTTTTTTGGATTTGGGTGCTCTTCAGTATCAATATTAGTAAATTTTCGACTGACATGTGAATTTATTTTAAAAACTAAGTGGGCGTCAATGATGACATGCATATTTTAAAATGGGCAGTATTTTATAGTTAACTCTAAAAAAAACCATTAAATTCCCATCAAGTTTAACCACTACAATAAAGGTTCAAGACATTGAAAGATCCATTGATCTTTGTCTGATGTTCATAGTCTCTTAGGTAAGAAGAAATTATATCATACATCCCATTCAATAATAAGAATGCAATGTATGGCCCAACTAACAATTAGAATGTAGGGTACGACCTATGATGAATGATAAGACACTAGAAAATGAGTAAACTACAGCCATAAGAGAGTATATGAGCTATGGGGAGTGAGAAGACACTTGCTAGCAAATGAATTTCAACTAGAAGAATGAAATTACCAACTGTAGGAGAGAAATTAACCAATAGTTATAAAGAAACCAAATTAAAAACTCCCTCCACTATTGTAATAGATATAAAATGATGTTAATTGATTTCCTATCTTTAAAATGGATGAATGAAAGAGATAGAAGGTTTTTTGGGTTAGTTTCAATCTCACGGGAATTGTATCTATTGAAGAAGACCTTAAACAATAGTTGGTAGCAATTATCGTTGTTAAACAACACATAACAATGCATAAAAATACACAACTCCTCCACTACACACTCATACAAAGCAAACAAACAGATTCACACATAAGAAAGAAAATTTACCTTCAAAACTCAAGTGGGAAAACCAACATTAAATTAGCTTTAGCTAGGCTCTTTACTATGTAGCAATGAACAAGTTTCAGGGTCTCTAGTTCATTATGATACTTCTCCTTGAAGTTTATGCAAGATTCTTCTTCATTCTCAACCGAAAACCTCCTCTTCTCTTGTGGTGAAATAGTATGTAGGAGGACGTCTCCACTAGGGGAGTAGTTGAAAGATGAAGCATCCCCATCCCTTCATCTTCCATCAAGCTATTTTCTCCTCCCTCCATTTTTTTTTATTCATTGGGAAAAACGGTGGGCACCATTACCAATCATCATGGCATGGGGTTGTTCACACCAACAACCTATTGTAGTTGAATAACAACCCCATTATTATTGCATCTTTTTGTAAAATAATTAGTCCTCTCCCAAAGTTTTCAAAATTTTCTTTATTGTATGATTTTTTTGAATAAATATTATTTTTGATTAATAAATTTTTGTTTTTTTTTGTATTCGTAGCTTTAAATTTATTTTCAGAATACTAACATAGTTGGTGAACTAAATTTTATTATTAGATTTCAATCATTTGTATTATATTATAATTGAAGAAAAAAATATTATGATTTATAAAATCTATGATAAAAAAATGACCTATCTCTAGAAATGGTCCTTCCATCTAGGAGTTTCATATTTCGATATAGTTTTTTAAGCACTTACATTATATCTAAATTTAAGATAACCATTAGGCAGTAATTACTAAATGTGTTGGATCAGAGATACTCTATCCTAACTAGTCTTGATTTCGAACTATATTTGACATCCAAAACTTTCATGGGGACTCCCTTTTATCCATATCCTAATGTTGAATACCTTGATGACTTTTGGATGGAACCTAACATAAATTTGTCACAATTTTTAAACACACACATAAATGGAGACAATATATGAATGATAATCGTGAGTTGCATTTACTATTTACAAGATATGCATTTATAGTACATTGTTATGACTGTTGGATTCATATTCGAAGATCTCTTGGACTGCCCTTGACTGTTCAATTTCCACACCGTAACCCTTAGTGGATTAGATGTCCAACACTCAGCCCCCCACGCTCCCCCACCCCCCCCACCATCTTAATCTAAATGGGTATATGAGTCAAGGAAGAGAGATCTAATACAAAAATACAACAATGCATGGCAACACTAGGTTGAATGTTCTCTATGAAATGATGACATAAGGTGGGAGAACTCAAGGTCTCAACCTATGGTGGTTTAAGGGTGACCACCAAGATTGGAACACTTAGTGCAGTTCTTGCAACTCTTCCAAATATGGCAAGAAGCTTAAGTCTTCTCCTAGAGTAAGTGCTCCCAATTTTTTGTGACATGGGAGACCTTTGGATCTCAAGATAGAACATTTTGTGCAATTCTCAGAACTCTTCTAAATTGGGAATGAAATTGAAGTCTACTGCTAGAGGAAGTGTCCCCAATGGTCTGAAAAGGGAGGCCATTAACCTAGAAAAGGGAGGTCTCAACCTGCGGTGGTTTAAGGAACACCACTAACAAAAGGAATGCTTAGGGGCTTCTATGTCTCTAGCTACAACTCTAAATCTAGGCATGGTTGTCTCTGAATGTAGGCTCAGGCAACAGGTTTAGGTTGTGGTTCAGGCTCGCTTGATTTATCTTTGAAACATGTAGATGACCATCAATTCCCCCTATCATATACAAGGTTAGAAGATGAAGAGATATTAACTATAATACTTTTCAATACTTGAGAAAAAAATCTATGATATGATCGAAATATATTCTTAGTTGTTGAAGCCCATTTCGAAGAAATGATCCATCCAAGATTAATATTTGTTCTTGCAGGAGGCTTGTTTTTGAAGCTTCTATTTTAATGATGAGTGTGCTGACCACAATACTCACATGGATGAATATCAAAACTATGATCTTTCACATGGCTAACTCTATCACAATGTTGGCATGTGATAATATATTGTCAACGTGGAGAAGGAGCATGATTTGGATCTGGTGAATATGAAACATTTTGATGGAACCCAACACCCTAAAAATTGATAGGTTTGGAATAGTCTGGAATATGAAAGGACACATCCTTGTCATATCCAAGGCCTATTTTTTGCTTGTTGTTAATAAGGTCTTCCCAACATCTGATGATGGGATTTCGAAGTGCACACTAAATTTTTGCATTTGCATGCAAATATGGCCTTGAACTGGGCATTGAATCATTGACCTTAGCTTCACTAACTCGATCACTTTCTGAGTACTAAAAAAAAGCAAGTGCAGAATGATGAATTTTTGTAACTCATATTTTTGTAGCTGAGTTTTGAGATACAAAAAAATATTCTTTTCTTGTGCGTCTTGCAAACAAGTTCAAATTTCAGAGTGTCTTTACTAATTTGGACTATGTTATGAATAGTACACAGGTCCATTAATGTGCTTAATAAATCTAATAAATTATTGAGTTGGGCCATTGTCTCAGCAAAAGAATAAAGACCTCAAATGGTTTCAACTAGAAATGCACCAATATTGGTTCGAGAAACTTATTTTACTACGACTTCAATTGATAAAATAAACACCATGCTACACCAAAATCTTCAATAAACACTTTCTGCCAACACAAAGGGAAATATCTATTACTTATTTTATTGAATGTCAAAAATCCAAAATTCCCAAATTGCACATCATATTATCATATTATCGAGTGTACCCATTCCAAAT
>APFE030806334.1:230758-256766 GCA_000404065.3 Pinus taeda | reverse complement strand
AGAGACTCGGAAAATGCCAAATCACCACTTATACAGTGGAGTTTTTTTATAAAACTCCAGAATAGCTTTTTCGCTCGACCATAGATATTCCTTTTTTCACATAAACCGAATTTAGAACTGAATTATACCCTCCTTAAGAAAGATGAGATTAGTGGTAGTGGACATGAATGTCACCTTTCCAGGAACCCTTTTGGTGCTATCTTTTGCCAACCTCTCACCACCAACACTTATATTTCATCGCTCCTTATATCTAGTCGTATTACCTGACGAGGAAAGGTTATTTTATTAAAAAAACATATACACTAGTCCTCAGGTCTTATGATAACAAAATATGATTCCTTTGGCTAACAAAACATCAATGTATACTCAATATATGTATTTTCATCCATTTACAAGGAAGAGGCTCATGCATTCTGATGGCACATCTATGACAATGACAATATCCCTTTTTATAACTTAGAAGAGTGTGATTTCACCACGCACAAAAGAGTAAACAATCATATATGAGAATTCAGTCTATTGTTATATGCACCATCGTTGGCTTCAATACTGTTTGTATATTTTTATGTCTAGGTGGTGCATTCTGTTTTCTATTGCACATAAATCCTTGTTATCAACTCTAGTGTACAAGATACGATTTAATATGGACCACTAGGAATTGCATCGAGAGTCATGTTCTATATATATATTAATATATAATATATAATATATATATATATATATATATATATATATATATATATATATAACATGATTCTCAATGTACAACAAGAGACAACACAAAACTCAATGCACAGAAAATCGACTATGCCTAAAGTTTTAACACATTATTCTAGGGGTTCTATGCACTGCTAAAGGCATGTGAGAAGAAATCAATAACTAATATGAGAGTTACATGTTGTGTGAACCTACAAATGTATATATGGCATATTTACAAATTGTAACATAGTTTGAATACAATGTGGTAATGCATCCAATTAATGGTATCATTGATTCACCTAAATGACTCATGGCTCAATGCACATTCCACTCAAACTATTCATCGGTGCATAACAAAAATGACTCACAACTTCAACACTACATTCTTTGAAGAGTGATAATGTTTAATGGATACACTATACACTCAATGAAATTCAACCAACGCATGAACAAATTGAAACTTTTCACAAAGGATATGAATCAATGCATAAAGAATAAGGACTATGAATCATGTATCATGTCCGGAATCAAAATCAATTTTAGGTATCCCTATCTCGGTGGCATAGAGAGGAAAAAAATAGATTTAATGACAGAGGCCAAATTAGTGGAGCTTTATGAGGTAATGGAAAACTTGATAAATGAAAGGACTGAGCATATGCCAGGATTGAGAATTATTTTATGGTAGAAATCATAGAGTTTGAAACTAACAAGTACTCAGGTGAATTGATATGTCAACATTGGAAAGAAATACAATGGAACTTCTTAGATCTACTACAGAACTAGGCAGAAATCAGAGCCAGAATATAGCGAACAAGCCATTCATGAAATGCATAATTGATGGCAAAAATGACATGCAAAGAGAGAGGCCACAAAACTAGTGGCTAAAATATGGGCAAGGTAGGAGTACTCCTACTCAAATAACATGTTGAGAACACAAATAAATGGAGGCAACATATGAAAGATAATCATGAATTTCATTTACTATTCATAAGATATACATTTATAATACCTTTTTATGACTGTTGGATTCATATTCCAAGGTCTCTTGGACTGCCTTTCACTATTCAACTTCCACACCATAACCCTTAGCGGATTAGGTGTCCAACAACAATATTTAAATAATAAAGTATTCTTTATTATCATATTTTTTTGGATATGATCAAGTGTTCAAAAAATAGCTCAAAATTCAAAATTTTCAAATCGGTGTGGAATCTGGATGACCGCATAGTGCTCATCATCCTGAATCTGTCACAACTCGTTTCGCATGAAACAAACATTGTATACTCCCATAATTATGTTCTGTTCATTTTCCCAAACAAGCGAATTTTCGCAAAATGTGATAGCCCAGTCAACAATCCTTACTGCAGATGTGGCACTGACTATGCAAGCTGACGTGGTAGGGTTGACTAGTTAACATCCTCCAGCGAATCGTATGATGCCAAGTGGTGGTTTTGGATTGGGTGAATTTGGCGGTTTCTTATTGGCCGGAAGGTGGCCAACCACAGGCTAACATGTGGCCGAGCTAGAGGCCACCATGTGGCAGGCCAAGGGCCACCAAAGGTTTGTTTGAGGTCAAGGAAGCAACATCGGGGGTCAAACCCATGACCTTCAAGCACATAACTAGTGCCTCCTACCAATGCACCACAAGAATGGTTCTTATTAAACCATGGGTTCAACATCTAATTAAATATCACTTGCATGCCAATTCAGGGTAGGGCCAGTCCATGGGGGTCGGCCCTTAGTCGCGCAACAGTCACATGACCACCAACTAGATGGGAGCAGGGGCTTGACTGGTAGGGGCGAGCCATTGGCCTTAGCCCTGGGCAAGTGGCCCCCCACATGGTCACATTTTTCGGAATTTAGGCATTAGCCAACATTTAAAGTGTCCGATAATTTCACCCAATTTTCAGCTAAATTATCACTTCTTTAGCGTGTTTTGGGGCTAAATTGTAGGATGGTGCCAGATTTTGGGGAGTTTGTGGTGCGATTAGCAAAATATTTGGAAAGGCCATAAATTCTTTAGATTTTGACAAAATCCGGAGTAGAAAGAGGCTACACAAGCATTTTTTGGCATTCTAGAGCCATTGCAACAAGTTTTAGAGCTTTCTGAGAATTGTAAACTGATGTATTCACACTTTTGAGCATAATAGAGAGGGCTAAGCCATTGGAAGCTGGAACAAGTAGACGTATCTGAGGAGTGGTGAATTACTTCATCATGTGTTTTTGTGATACTGTTTACAATGATGTTTATGTTTGTTATATGTTATTGTTCAGTTATTTGTTTATGTTAATTTGCACATAAAATTTACATAAAAACACTCAAAAACCCATGTTTAAACTTGAAAATAATTTCATAATCCCTCAAGAACTTTTAATATATTCTAAAAAGGAATTTTAGCACATCAAAACTAATTTTCCTAATCAGATCAAGTTTGGTATTAGAGCTCTTGGTTTTATTTGTGCAAGAAGGATTTAACTATTTGCAAGTGAATGTCATGCTTACAAGGTTAAAACTAAAGAGAGGAGAAGGTAAGTTAGTTCAAAGCCCTGAAGTTGGGTCAAATAGAAGGACGAAAGGTTGCCACAATCTCCATCACCAGTTCTTCCTCAAGTTGCATTTGAGACTCGAGACAGAATGTCTCATGAAGGACAACCTACAAACATGACAGAGGTTGAGAAAGTGTTTAGGATGGCTTTCCTTGTTATGACAGAGATGGTGAAGGTCCTCTATAAAGAGAGGAATACTAGACTGCAGGGTGAAAGCTCCAAACCTCCCAAAGGAAAAGGTTCTTCAGGAGGAGGAGGTAATGGAAATGGATGTAAACCTCCACCCTCTCCACCGTCTTATTCATCTTCTTCATCACAAGAACCTTCACCCTCTTCCACTAACACAACCCTTACTCATACTCATCAACATACCTCAAAAGGAACTGGTAAATCACCCTTATTAAAACTTGATGTTAAATTTGAACTACCCCTGTATAATGGTGAAGTGAATGCAGAGAAGCTTGACAATTGGGTTCATCATTTGGATGCCTTTTGCAGAATTCAAAACATTGAAGAGGATCACATAAATATTCAATTAGCTTCCTTGAGGCTCGAGGGTGCAACACTAGTATGGTGGGAATCAAAGGCACAATAAGAGATAAAAAACATGGTAAGATCTCAATTTCTTGGTCTAATTTCATTGTTGCAATTAAAAGACAATTCTACCCTCTAGCTTATATGTAGAAATTCATCATGAATTGGCATAACTTTAGACAACTTAAATGTCAAAATGTGCAAGATTACACCCAAGAATTCAAAAAAATGTCTATAATGTTAGATGTAGATTTGCAATAACAAGATACCTTGTTGAACTACATACAATGTTTACATAGTTACCTTAGGCACACTATCCTTATGTTTAATCCCAATAATCTAGATGAGGTGTGTGTGCAAGCCACTAATCTTGAGGAAAGAGGGAAAAACACTCCAGAAGAGGGTAGCAAAAATCCATTTAAAGGAAAAGGAAAATAAGAGGGTTTCAAAGGGAAGGAAAATAAAAGTGCATTTATTAAGAAGGAAGGATAGAAATTAACATGCAACCATTGTTCCAAAGAGGGTGATGATGAAGCTCATTGTCAGAAGCTTCATCCTGAAATGAAACCAAAGAAATTCATTAATAAGGGAAAACCAAAGACAACTGCAACCACTCAACAAGGTTTCGGATCTGATTCAGGTGATGAAACTAAAATTACAGCCATGGGTAGGAAAGGAAAAGAATCCATTACTAACACTAATACTTCAAATTTACATAATGAAACTCCAAATGAAAAGAAGAGGATAGAAATTTTTCACATAAGGGTAATCTCAAAAGATAACAAAATTGATACTCTTTTCAATTATGGCTCTCAAGAAAATCTTATATCTGAAAACATTGTCAAAAGCTTAAACTTGGAAACCATTCCACATCGTAAACCATATCCATTATGATGGGTGCATGACAATGCACAATTGCTAGCAACTAGAAAGTGTAAATTGAAATTCGCCATTACTACAAATTTCATACATGACATGGAGCTTGATGTTGTGCCATTAGACATATGTGGTATAGTTTTGGGTAGCCCATATCTCAATGATAGAAAAACTATCTTCCATAGACATGAAAACAAATACCATTTGTTCAAAGATGCAATAGAATATATTGTGAGATCTCATAGCAAGAAACTAAATCTTTCACTTGTTAATACGAGGTAAATTAAAATATTAGTGAAATAAAGCAAGAATTTTGTGCTTCTAATGATCTAACCCAAGAATGATGTCGATAATGAAGCTCTTGAAGCTTGTGATCCAAGATTGAAATCTGAATTGGTTGATGTTGTTAACCAATATAATGAGATGCTTCAGGAAGCAAAAGGATTGGCTCCCAAGAGAGGAATCTAACATGAGATATAGTTGTAGCAAGATACTTATCTTCCTAACATTTTCATGTATAGGATGTCAATGATCGAAAGTGAAGAAATTAAAAGGAAAATTCAAGAGTTGTTGGATAAAGGGATCATCAGGCCATCTTCTTTTCCATGTGGTTCACATATTGTATTGGTGCCAAAGAAGTATGAAATATGGTGCATGTGTGTGGACTTCTATGCATTGAACAAGATTACAGTAAAGAATCGTTACCCACTACCTAGAATATATGATTTACTTGATCAATTGAAAGATGAAAAGTATTTTACTAAGCTGGACTTAAGGAGTGGCTACCATCAAACTAGAATTTCTGAAGGAGACATTTGGAGGACAACATTCAAAACAAAACAAGGTTTGCTTGAATGGTTAGTTATGACTTTTGGTTAATGTAATTCTCCTTCTACCTTCATGTGTGTGATGAATGATTTGTTGAGGCCATTTATTGATGAGTTTATTATAGTATACTTAGATGACATTTTAATTTTCAGTAAATCTCGTAATGAACATGTCATGCATGTGAGAAAATTACTTGATGTCTTAAAGAAAGAAGAATTGTATTTAAAGATGTCAAAGTGTGAGTTTGGAAAAACTTCTTTAGTTTACTTGGGTCATATTGTTTGAGGAGGTGAATTGAAAATAAATCCCTCCAAGGTTGATGTCATTTTGAATTGGCCAAGGTCCAAGACAATTACTGAGGTAAGAAGTTTTTTTGGGAGAAACCCAATATTGGAGAAAATTCATTGCTAAATTTTCTTCTATAGCAGCTCCTTTTCATGCATTGGCAAGTTTGAAAAAGGTTTTTCAGCGGGGAGGAAAACAAAAAAGGGCCTTTGATGCATTGAAGGAAAAAATCAGTTTGGCTCTTGCACTTCTAGACTTGAGACAGTCATTTGAGATCCAGACTGATGCTAGTGACTACCCCATGGGTGCAGTCCTCATGCAACATGGTAAGTGTATATGTTTTCATTCAAAAAATTTCAATGGTGCAGTGATTAATCACCCTACACATGACAAATAATTGTATGCATTGGTGAAAAGTGTGAAAAATTGGAAACGCTAGTTGATGGGTATCGAAACAATCATTCACAGAGATCATCAGCGAGTGCAATAGTTGCAATCTTAATCTAAATCATAGAAATCAAGGCACTTTCGATGGATGGGTTTTATTCAGCAATTCCACTTGGTAATAAGGTGTAAGAAATGTATCTACAATAAAGTTAAGGATATGCTCTCTAGGCCTATTATTATTGAGCCTACTTTACTCAAGCATAATTTTGTTTTGCATGAAATTTATATTGAGCAATATGCATTTGACAATGACTTTCCGGATGTTTATGCAAGCTTGAGTCAAGGTAACCAAGTAGAGGAATTGGATTATCATTTGCATGATAACTTGTTGTACCATCTTGGCAAGCTTTGTATTCCAGAGGGAGAAAGAGTTAACATCATAAGAGAAGCAATCATTTCTCTTATTGCTAGTCATTTCAGTGTAAGTAAGACAGTGGCACAACTACAAAGGTATTGTTATTCGCCTCATATGCTTGAAAGTGTGTCACATTTTAGTAAAGGATGTTCATTATGTGCTTTCAATAAGCCTAACAATAGGAAGTTAGGGTTATACACACCACTTCTAGTTCCTTCACAACGGTGGGAGAGTGTTTCTATGGATTTTGTAGGAGGTCTTCCATTGTCAAAAGGAGGTCATGATTATTTGTATGTAGTTGTGGATAGGTTCAAAAAAATGTGTATTTTGATGCCATGTAAAAAGAAAATTACAGTTGAAAAAACTGCTCAGTTATTCTTTTAGAATGTATGGGTCCATTTTAGATTGCTTGCATCCATTGTTAGTGATTGAGATTCTTGATTTGTTGGGAATTTTTGGTCAATCTTGTGGGGATTCATGGACACCAAATTGAAAAATACTACAACATCTCATGTGCAAATAGATGGTTAAACAGAGGTGGTGAACAGGACAATGATACATCTCCTTCATGGGTATTGCAGCGAGCATCCTAAGTTGTGGGATGAATATTTTCTCTATATTCAACATGCTTACAACCAAACACTCTTCAACTCAAACATTTCCATTTGAAGCATGTTTGGGATACTTGCCTAATTCTCCTTTGGATTTCATTTTTGGAAAAGATGTTGGTATTGATGGTCATAGTGACATAGACAAAGCAAGAAGGTTCATTGAAAAAATCCAATTGGTACACCAAATAATTTAGGAACAACTTGAAAAGAGCCAAGGCAAGTACAAAGCAAGGCATGAAAAGGATCGTGTAGATCAAAAGTTCCAAGTTAGTGATGAATTTTTCCTTCACATTAGTAAAGAGAGGGTCCAAGGAGAAGGTAAAAAACTCAAACCAATTAGGTATGGTCCATTCAGAATGTTGGAAAAGGTTGGTAACAATGCCTTCAGGTTGGATTTGCCATCATATATGAAAATTTATGTTGTTGTTAATGTTGAGAACTTAAGGTTGTATGAGCCTCCTTTGATTAAAGATCAAGGATAAATGTCCAAATTCCTTCCATTAAGGATTTTTCTCCTAAATAAATTGATGAACTATAGCAAGATACCATTCTTGACAGAATAACAAGGTCTTCAAAATGAGGGAATGTGGATTACCTTCAAGTGGGGCTCAAGGGAAAAAATCCTTCAAAGGCCAAATGCATCGAGATTGGGAAGGCGAGGGAACTATACCCTCACCTGCTGGACAACTAAAACGATCATTAGGTGCTCAAAAAATAACTCAAAATTAAAAGTTATCAAATCGGTGTGGAACCTTGACGAGTGTTTAGTTCTCGTCATCCTAAATCCGGCGCAACTTGTTTCACGCGAAACGGATGATGTATGCCCCCAAAATCATGTTCTGTTCACTTTCCCAAGTAAGAAAATTTTTGCAAAATGTGACAGCCCAGTCAGAAGTCCATACCACTGACGTAGTGTTAACTGTGCAGGTTGAGATGGTAGGGTTTACTAGTTGACATCCTCCAGCGAATCATATGATGACAAGTGGCAGTTCTTGATGGGGTGCATTTGACAATTTCTTATTGGTCGGAAGGTAGGCAACAACAGGCTGACATGTGGCCTAGCCAGAGGCCACCACGTGGTAGCCCGAGAGCCACCAAAAGTTTGATTGAGGTCTGGGTAGAAACAATGGGGGTCGAACCCACGACCTCCAAGAATATAACCAACACCTCTTACCAATGTACCACAAGAACGGTTCTTATTAAACCACAGGTTCGGCATATATTTAAATATCACTTTCGCGCCAATTCGAGGTAGGGCTAACCCACAGGGATTGGTACTTGGTCGCGCAACTGTCACATGACCACCAACTAAATGGGAGAGGGGGCTCAACCAGCGAGGGTGGGTTGTTGGCCTTAGCGGTGGGCACGTGGTCCCCCACGTGGCCACAATTTTTGAAATTTAGGCGTTAGCGAACATTTAAAGTGTCTGACAATTTCACTTGGTGAAATTGTTGCTTTGTTAGCGTGTTTTTGACATAATTGTAGGATGGTGTAGAATTTGGGGAATTCGCAGTGCGATTAGTAGAAGACTGGAAAAGGTAGTGACTTCTTCATTTTTTGACAAAATCAGGAGCAAAAAGAGGCTACACAAGCATTTTTGGGATTTCTGGAGCCATTGGAATAGGTTTCAGAGCTTTTTGATCATTGTAAACTGATGTATTCAACCTTTTGAGGATAATAGAGAGGGCCAAGCCATTGGAAGATGGATCAAGAAGACATAGCCTAGGAGAGGTGAACTCCTTCATCATGTGCTGTTGTGATACTATTTAAGGTGATGTTTATGTCTGTTATATGTTGTTGTTCTGAAACTTGCTTATGTTAATTTGCACATAAAATTTACATAGAAAGACTCAAAAAACCATGTTTAAACTTGCAAATGATTTCATAATCCCTCAAGCACTTTTAATATATTCTGAAAAGGAATTTTAGCATAGCAAAGAAAATTTTCCTAATCAGATCAGGATACCTCCCACTCTAAATATACAAACAAAGAAACTACATATAGTTTTCCCTCTAGTTTTTTTATTAAATATTATCCCAAGTGATTTTTGAATTTTTGACATGAATTCACCATATGTGATCTAGGTGAGTATTGATGGCCACTCATCTCTTCTATTGACTCAAAGATTCTATATCTTCTTGGTAGTTTTTCCATGGTTTTCTTTCAGGTTCCAAATTTCTTGGTCCATTTTGATGCCCTAAACTATTTTTTGGACAATTCAAGGGGACAAGGGTTGTTATCCATGCCTTGGCCCTAGTCAAAGGTTTTAGTCCTAATATTGTTCTTTCCAATGAGCTATGTGTGCCCCAAACAAATATTGTATGAAAAATTTGCACCCAAGGGAAGCTGATCAATCAACTAAGAACCTTGGAGGCTGTAAATATTTGGTGCTTCATATCATAGGGTTAGGGTTTTTTACCTACAGGTTTATTTATTTATGTTAAAAGGCCATTATTTTGGCCTCTTATAGTAGCTATTCCAAATGCATGTGCTCTTTCTCTCTCTCTCTCTCTCTCTCTCTCTCTCTCTCTCTCTCTCTCTCTCTATGTCTTATTAGAGATAGATACCACCATTTTATCCAATTGAGCTATAAAATATTCTACTATTTTGTTTTTTTTTTTGGTGATTAAAGATAATTTTCATTAAGTCAAAAATTGACATAGCTCTCTACATCTTTTCAAAATTGTGCTAGCCCCACTCCTACTAGATTTACTAGTTGGCAACTGATTCACTAAGATTTTTACAAGAAATTTAAATAAGAGAGTACCCATAACCCAAAAAAACAACAAGATCTGCACACAATCTCTAATCATCAGAA
This sequence comes from Pinus taeda, assembly GCA_000404065.3. Taxonomy (NCBI): domain Eukaryota; kingdom Viridiplantae; phylum Streptophyta; class Pinopsida; order Pinales; family Pinaceae; genus Pinus; species Pinus taeda. Next base: position 246,765 of record APFE030806334.1, on the reverse strand, counting down.
ATAATAAGAAATTATGAACGCAATTTTTTTTGGGCTGGAACCTGGAGGTTATGGATGTGAAAATTTGCATTGAATGTTCCACTCAATGTCTTCTAGAGAAGCATCCAAATGATTTATATGAGCCTCCAAGGGAACCAAACTGTATTGCATCTACTACTGATTTCTCCGTAAGTAATTAAGGAAAGATATCATCTCATTATGATCATCATGTTTCTCCTTGAGGACTTGTCCAAACAAATTCTTCAGCTTCTAGTGTAAAGTAACCAAACAGATGTATTGAGTTCTTCTCACCCTAGTGTAACTGGGATCTGGTAGCCAATGTAAGACTTCTCTGATATGTTATGAGTTAGAGAGATATTTCCTCTCACAATGCATAATTCACTCTAGTCTCTCTATAACAGATTGATTACCAGGAGAGGTTGTAGTCTAGAAAAAGGTACCCACCTCTCAGGATTGAACCTTAGGCTGAGATTGTATAGGATGGGAAGGACTACATTTCCCATCCTCTGCCCTTCCCTGATGATTTCATCGTCAATGGAAAGGAATAATTATCAATACTCCAAAACAACCCCCATACTTCATATGGGGGTGCTTAGAAATCAAATTTTGAGGAAAATTCCATTTACGGTTCGTTGGAGCCTTCCATGGGTATACCCTTCCATTAAGACTCCTTCCACTAGCTAGCCACTTAGACATTGTTATGAAGATTCCCCCCATAGACCAACAACATAAGGGATAAGATACAATTGAGCCTAGTCCCCTGTTAGAGGAACCCAACCCAAAATAACTAAGGAAAGGTGGAATCTTGATTGAAACCTAGAACAAGAAATGGATAGAAACACTAAGATACAATTTGGTGACAGAAGCTTCAGAAGGGAAATCCCTAGCCATATATCCAATTCATGTCTAAATATGTATGATGAATTGAAGAAATACTATAATAATGTCGTCAAACCAAAGAAATGATGCATTCATAATTACCTCAAGGATATGTTGAACTCACCATGAAACCTCTACCAAAGTCGTGTGTTTGTAGTGCCAATATCCTACAAGTGCAGTGTATCCTAGGCTTAGCTACTTCCCAGATGACACTTTATAGAGGTTGACCCTCCCGCTTGTTGCTGACTAAAGCCACAAGGTGACTAAGGATGATAAAACTTCCCTCAAGAAGAGGATTTAGATGGTGTCACCATCCTAAATTCACCCAACCATCAAATTCTAAAGTGTTTCCCCTTTCATTCAGACAGACCATAACGAAAATTGGAAAATCAAAACATGGGAGATAGGACCAGCATCCCTACAACCATCGAAACCCTTGCTCCTCTCTCCACCACATCTCCTTTATCAAATGAAAATGAATTAACTTGGTAAGCTAGTGCATTTAATTATAATAACCCCACTTATATCATGCACGGGGGAGGTTTTCCATGCCACCCCCACCTTAATCATTGTGGAAGTTAGTGGGGTGGTGGGAAACCCCCCCTTGAGATCCCTCTCACTATGCTCATCCACCCCCATCGAGCTTCTAGTAGTTTATTTATTAATAGAAGTTGGGGTTTCAATATATTTTTATGCTCTTTATTATATTTCTATGTGTCTGCTTGACTTCATTTCTTTATTTTCATTTGATTCCTTATACACGTTGGATTAGTGGTATTAAGAAGATATGATCCTTATTGTTTCTTGGTGCCTATCCCTAATGAGGTTAGTGTATAGAGAGTTGGGTCTTGAGCGAGTTTCACTCATGAATGTTTTCTCTCACTAACCAAAGTGGCATCCTATAGAGAAATAAAAGAGAGATGATGGAGCAAGATATTCTATAAAGTTTTTTTCTCAAGGAGACACTAGCATGGTGGAGGAATGATATGGTGGACAATATTTCCTAGATACTTTGGTAACTTCCAACAAGAGCGAAGACACCTTCAACAAACAACAATTTCACAGTTGCAACACTCTTCAAGTTATAAGTAAACTTTGATATCTCCTTATTTTAAAGTCCAAATATATGTAGAAAATTTAGGGAAACAGTTAAATATGTTAGAGGGATATTACTATGTCCAGAAAAATGAGAATGAAAATATCACCTCTGCATTCTTGAAATGTCTTCCTCATGTTAAATGTTTTTTGGAAGGTTACTAGGAGAGAAACAATGAAAAGGAGTCTAAAATATTTAAGGAAGGATCCCATTGGGAATCTTTTGTTGATTCCCTTAAGGAGGATTTGTAGCTTGTAGGGAACTATGATGACCACTGCATGAGATGGACAACCCCGTGACAAGAGAGAGAGGCCAAAAAATTCTAGAGTACACCAATATTTTCCATAATTTGTGCTCAAATATACATATTAGAGAGTTCAAGCAACACCTGTTTTTGAAGTACCATAATGGTCTACATTGATACATCCAAATGGAGTTGGATTTCTTAAACAACCCTCTTTGGGAGTCACTTATTGATATGATGTCAAAATTGAGTAGAAACAAAAGTAGAGGAATAAGTGGAAGTTCAACTCTAGAAATCCACTACAACAAAAGCTTAGAAAAGGTCACCAAAACTCACAAAACAAGGTACAAAGTGAGGAGATCGAACCTCAAGACAACTATCGTAAGTCACTAGTAAATAAGGGTAATGGGAAGTTGAAAAAGTGCACTGAAAGCAGTATGATTTCCAAAAACTCCCCTAGAACAACACTCATGAATTCCACTTGAAACAACCATTATAGGTAGATATTAAATAAAAATAATTAGAATCTATCTTTATTTTGATTTAGAACAGGATGAAGGAAATTGAATCATTAATGTAGAAACTAGTGCTACCATTGTAACCAAAAAAACCAAAATAGAAAAGCTAAAGGAGCTTGAAGAGGGGGGGGTTCCATTTCCATTCAGAAATGTGAATGAAGGGGATACCAATACATTTCCTTATTGATGGTAGAGCTAAAAGAACCTAATCTCAGTTGAGGTCATCAAGATATTGAATCTATTGAAAATGCCACACCCCCAACCATATGTTATTAATTCGTTGAGCCATGGATGAGACAACTTTGTTATCCAATAATGTTGCTTGTCCTATGACATCAAGCCCTTCAAAGATGATGTATTGTGTGATGTTCCCCCACTTAAAGTGTGTGATGTCATTTTAGGACAACAGTTTATGTGGAAACATCATGATTTTTATGATTGTCATTCCGATAGTTTCAATGTTATTCTAGGAGGTTAGGTCTATAGGGGACCATATTTAGTTATATAACAACCTATCCCACCTTAACTTCCCAATGGGATGGCTATCAAATTTAACCCAATTACTCATAACTATTAGAGGGATGGGGTTATACATTACTTTCTTTTGTCTCCTTATGTTTCTTTCCTTGGCTATATATGTGTGTGCGTGTGTGTGTGAACCTTGCCTTATCCCATGTTAGGATTCCATGTGGAATGGGCCCATTATTTTATTTAATTCCTTATGGTAATGGAGATTGGCTCTGTCTCCAACTTGGCAGAACCTGTTGTGCATTGCAATTTTAGCGGTCATGAATAATTTGAGGCAAGTCTACAACTTGCGCGGGGGGGTCGGCTCCATAGTGACATCACAAGGGGGGGTGTAATGTGATATTTATCTTTGATCATAACAAATAAATCAACGATGTGCACAAGGGTTACTCTCCTTGCTAATGTCACCTTGGATGGGGATGTGCCCATCATTGGATCCTCAGTGGTGATCCTCTGCCATTTGTCCATGCTTAGGCCCCACCTAACATCACATCCTACTTTGCCTTAACCTTCCCACAAAGCGACGACCCACATTGTTTGTGCTTCTAATCCATGGAATACACCTTCATCTGATGGTCCTCGCTATCTCCACTTATTTGATGGCCAATAATCATTTTCCCACCTTTCCCTTCCTCCTGTTGATGTCACAGATGTAGGGTGTTGCAAACATGTGGCTAGTGGGCCTTACCTCTGCCCACCCCAGTTTTGTTTGGCCTACAAGAGGTAGTGCCTCATCATTCTATTTCAGTTCACCTTGATGAATTATCTCGACGACTATGTTTGCCACTTATTTTCATTAACTCTGGTAGATCCCACCAAATGACATCATCATGGTACCCTTGTCCCAACGCACTCTTTTATTTTCCATTAGGGCTCCTCCACTGAGCTTGTGTGGATAGAGCAGCTACTCCTTGACCAACCTATCCATGAGATCATACATACATAAATATTCTCATTACATCCAAATGCTTTGCTTAGTCACCTCCCTTGCACCTCTAAACCCTCTTCTCTACTAATAGCATGACTAGTAGACTCACTTGTCACCTATGCATCCCAACTCTATCATGAGCGCCTAGGTGTTCATCAATTGGGCCAATATGGTGAATGGCCCACTTCTTAGCCAATGGAATAACTGTTGAGCTTACATGCTTTCCATCTCATCCCACTTAGATACTTTTGCATGCTTGTAATTTCTTCGTGCTTAAACTGTTAGGCGGACCTGTGTAGATGGGACCACTCTAGCCAATGCTCGAATTGCTAAGCTAGTGTTGATGCGAGCATATCCTAACCAACCTCTTAGCGAATGGCATACCCACTACGCTGCCATGTCTTCTAAATTGTCTCGGATGACATCAACCCCTTACTTTACTCGAGTGTGCTTACGAATCCTCTAGGATTGAACCATCGGGCCATGTTGTCCTGTGGGCACCATCTCCAACCAATAGTAGGACTGTTGGGATTACATGTCATCCAGCTCATCCTCGATGACGTTAACCCAATCGATCCCTCTACTAGATAACACAAAGATCTGGTGTACTAGTTCCCGGCCACATCGTCTCCCTTATCCAATGGCAATACAAGGAAAATATTGGTAGCCAATTTGTGTCTACCACGTCAAGGGTTTTGAATCCAAATGAAGGATAAGGTTAGCTTGAAATTATCTTATAATTTTAGGGCTTCACCCTTCCTATGCTTAAAAACCTACTTACATTCAATCTCTCCCATGGTTCGACCAGACGAAATCTTCCCATCCTTAAGCGATGCACCAAATTTGGATTTCAATGCATATCATGAGAGCTAGATCTAGCTCTTAAGCAAGCACCTCCTACTCATCATTTGTCCATGACTCTACCATGGAAGTTCTACAATCATCAAGATCGACATCAATGCTTAGTTATGGTGATGGTGGCTTACGAAAGCACCTTATGGCGCTACCACTCTTAATCTCAGGAAAAATCCACTCCAACATGTGTCTAGCCCATAAAAATTCCCATGCAAGGTTGACTAAGCCTTTATGCAAGGGTTTTAGAATATCCTTGTGTTAAGAAGAGGAAATAAATCTCTTAGCATTAAGGTAACACCACCTTTCTAGATTCACGAGCTTGTAAATATGTCAGCACATAGTATAAATGTACACACATATCCTGCTAAGTAGGTCGTATCCCTTGTAATCATTTTATATTAATGGAAAGGTTTTAAGACCAATGCTTCATGGCTTCAACCGAGACTCTCATGGGTCATTCCACTACTTTTAGCATGTCATAATAGTTTGGTTTTATTTACATATATGCTGTTAGCAATGCAAGTTAATCATTTTTATAGGACACAATTCCAAATCTAGGTTGTAACATAGTCTTTGTCATCATGTAAAGCATCAAACATTTTGTGTTATTTATATGTACTATGAATAAGACAACATGTATTTCACATAGAACTTCATGTAACAACCCTGAGTTAAAATCCATGTAATAATGTTAATAAAGGAAAAATAATACCAAGGTCAGGAGACACTTATTCCAAGTTGAATATTGGGCAAGATATCCTAGTGTTGGTGTTCATTTGGTTTATTATGGCTAAGTAAATTTTCAAAGGCAATGGAAAAGGCTTTGGAAAGGAAAATGGCGTTAATTGGCATTTTATTTTTGAAAATAATGGAAAATGGGAGAAACGGAAGGTGAAAGGTCACAGTTTGCAAGTGAGGAGGAAAATGAAAGAAAAATAATGGAAATTGAATAAAATAGAGGCCTCATTAATAAGAAGTCTTATGAGTATCAGTTCACAAACTTTTGTCACTTCAATTTTGGAGCTCTCTCTCTATTTTCTCTATCATACTTCGACACCTAGATTATTCTTGGAGCACTATAGCATTGGAGTAAGGAAGGCAAAGGAAGGACAAGAAATCAGAGGGAAGCAAATATCAAGCAAGGAAGAGTGGGATCAAGCAGCTATAATGGGATTACTTGTAGGTATTGAGTTGCACATATGATTTCCTTTCTATTTTTTGCATGCATGGTACATGCATGTGTGTTTTTGGTTCTCTTGTCTTCATTGGCATGGGGTTTTCCATGTGTGACAATGATTTTTAGCCTTGCCTTACCATTTATGAATAGCCATGGTGTGATTGGGTTCTCTTACTTGGTTGAGATGGATTTTCGGATGGTTTCAAATTTGAGTGGGGTAGTCTCAGGAAAAATCACAAGGCATAGGAATCCCTTGACTGATAATGGTAGGATACACAGTAAATTCTGGTTGTGAATACCCTCATTGGGCCTACGAATTCCTTGACTGGTAATGATGAGATACACAGTGATGCCTACATGTGTATGCCCTCATTGGTTCTAGGAATCCACTGACCAGTAATGGTGTGATACACGATAAATCCTGGAGGGTGGAGATTGAAAAAATCCTTACAGTTTAGGTGGAGAAATCCAAAGGCATCCATTCTTGTTTAGGGCCTAGTGATCCCTTGACTGGTACATGGTGGGATTGCAATAAAAGCTATATTGTATGTTTATTTTTTGGGCATAGAAATCCCTTGGCAAGATACACGATAAAGCCTAAGGAAGCCTTAATTGGTTCGATTTTGATTAGTTGAAAGAAATATTTGCTTCATCCAATCTATAGTCGGGTGGTACATGAAAGTCCTTGTCTTGGTTGCATTTTTCATATGCTGGTTATAAGCATGGTTTATGAAAAACTTGAGTTATGTCTCTCATTTTTTTTTGTTTCATAAATGAAATGTTAATGAATGTATCACCTAATGGATGATAATACAATTATTGTGAGAGGAATCATACCTTCTTGGCAATTCTCAGATACGTATGAAGTCCTATGCTCAGATGTGTTTATATGACCTGTAGATTACATGTTCATGATGTGTTTGATGAAATTTATTTCACAGCTAGGCCTTGTCACGTTAGTTCCTTGTTGAAGTTTTTCTTTAGAGGCCTTGATATCATGTTATTTATCATTTTTGGTAGTTTCATGAAGTTCTCAGTAGAGGCCTGAGTCCTGTCCCTAAAAAAAGTGCTTTAGAATTTGGGGTTGTTGGTATCAAACTGCCTAAAAAAGGCCACAGTCGGTTGAAGGCCTTGTTGTATGAGTGACTATAGGTCCCAGTTGCATGGAAGGCTTGTCATGGGAGAAACTAAGGGTCTATTTCAGAAAAACATCAAGTTATGTCAGGGGTTGGACACCTGGAAGGGTTGGTTGGCTCTTGAAGGTTCCGTAGCTCCCCGGGAGGTTTAGTTTGGTTTTGTTTTGTCAATTGTATTAGTTTCCTATAAATTTTATAGGATGAGTTATTGTTTTACCTATTATGTTTGAGACGTTGTAAATAATATTTCATCCTGCAAATTATTTCCAAAGAGACACCAAGTATTAGGATTTAAGGATAATTTTGCATGCCCATGTTTGGATCAAATTATACTGCAGGTGTTTTCATCAAAACATTATCAGAAGAAGCTTTCCAATGGTATATCACGCTCTCAAATTTGATTCCTAGATTGAAAGATAGGCCATGACAAAGTTTGAACTTCAAAAGCAGAGAAAGGCCCAAGAACTATTTTTGCTACAATTTTAAATTGTATTTACATTTATCCTTTGCTAAAAATCATTCCCCCCATTATGAATATGCAATTATGATTTTTAACTCTAGCTGAGACCCACAAAGTACCACCCCATTTTTACAAATTCCTATTTCCTCCGTATGACTCCAGTCATGATCCATTTTTCCTTTGTTATCATTTTAATTTCCAAACTCTAGTCTTAATCCATCTTCTCTTTGTATATCCAACTCTAGCCACATTTCCCTATTATATCATTCTATCCATGGTCGCATTTCCATTCTATTCATGTAACTCTAGTCCGTGTTCCCCATCTCCCACCATATATCACAAACCATGCCAAAATCTCTTTTATTTTATCACATCACATTATATATTGCATGTTTATTAAAATCCCCAACCATATATTATAACATAAACCCCGCACCACTCTCAATGTAATAAACTGAGCCCATAGGCCATGTATCACCATATTAGATTTCACAAAGGCTCATATAAAAATAACTTGTCTCCCCTTCTCTTTTGCGAGTGCGATCCTGCTATTGCATATCACAAAGTTCTATGTAATAGTCCCTATTACTCTTGCTCGTTCAACTGATTTTGATCATAATCGCAATTCCCATATGTCAACAAACTTTGCCAGCCCCCTCCATATTGCGATTGTGATGGATCTAAAAGGATTTTACGCTATATTTTAAAGTTTTTAGGTCTGCATGTCCTATGCCCCCCCATGTAATACATAACCCCCTTCTAGACCCAATGGGATTATAAATTGTATTTTGAAATATTTTGGGTCCTGGTTTGTGGTTAAGTCCCAGTCCAGATGTGATATGTTATAGGGTGGATTCAAGAGGCTTTCAGGTCCATGTCTACATTAAAGTCCTATGTTCTCCCCTCCAATGCGACTGTGATTAGGCGAAAGCCCTTGGTAAAATCTCCTCATCTTTGAACGAACCAGATTGACTCCACCTAGATCAACGCCCGATAATGTTTTTCGACCCCCCCCCTCGCCATCCTACGTTTATTGGCAAGGGGGGGGGGTCCAAAAAATTGGTTTTCCTCGCCAGACCCATTGCTATGTGTCCCTCTTACCTTATTTTTCACCCCTCCCCATCAATTACTACTTACCTCTTATACCCCTCTCCGAAAACCAATCATCCTCACACCCTCCCACCATCATCTCTCACCTTCATGTCACCTCTCACCTCCATTGTCCCGATAGTATGTTCATTTCCTCCAGTCCCTAGCTTCCACGTGGCCCCTCCACATGCATCCATTCACAATTTGAAAGAATCAACCCCCTTGGCATTCATCATTAAAATGGATGACAATGAGATTTCCAAAAGAATTGCCCCTTTGGTCCAGATATATTATGATTAAAAATTATTTCCCAAAATTTCTCAATAGTATAGCAATGTAATTAAATTAATCTAAAGAAAGGGGAAAGTGATAAAACTGAAATAACAGTAGAAGAAACAAAGGAAAAGAAGATAACTATGACATTTCCAGCACATTTTAAGAAGCAAGCAACAAAAGAACAGAGGACAACATTGCACATTCATCACAACAGTAATCAAAACACAGTGCAGTGAAAAGTGGGACAACAAAGCACATTTGTTAGCAGGAAAAACAACATTGCTCATTTAAAGGCTCAAAAATAATACCAACACTTAGGCAACTGATATTTTTTAAACAAAATAGTCTATTTTTATACCTTTTGTAATAAAATATTCAATTCTATTTTAATATATTTGTATAGATATTTGTAATAAATCTTGATATTTTTCAAGATATTTTAGTTTAGAATTTGTATAAATACTTCTCTTTTTGAAGTATGAAGGGTTTGTTTTTGTACAGAAGAAATCTATTGTATATTTTTCAAGCCTCAGTGGCATGATCAGTAATAAAAAGGACATTCTTCACAAGATTCATGTGTTGGAATATTTGGTGAAGTACTCCTCTCGCTGTCTATGTGTTTATTTCTTTCTTTCCATACTTATGTGTTCTTAAATCTAAATTATTTTACATAAAGTTGATGAACAAATTTTGTTGAAAGATACACTATGATTCTGGCTGTGGATAATTTAAATGTTTTCTTTTGATATCAAGTTAAAAGTTTAATAACTGCTCTTCAACTTCAATTGAACCTATATCTTTTCTTGTATTACATTTCATTTAAATCTAAAGGATCCAGTTAGTTAAGCTAGCTTTCCCTGTGAAACTCCTTTGAAAATCTAAGAGAGATCCATGTTAAGTTTGTAGACTCCACTGCCCAATGGCTCTTCCCTTGCTATCCCAACCAAACCAATTCATAAACCAAACCTTGAACTTTCACAACTAGCCTAATATACAAATAAAATAAAGTTAAATCTCATAGAGAGAGCCCTCTCTAAAGCTGGTAGGGTTAGATCTCAACATCTAAAGTGGTTTGTGGTTACCTCTATGTTTGCTTTGACAACCTCTGAAATTAAGGGGTGCTAACATTCAGGCGACTCCACTGGGGACCTGAACATTTCAAGTTCCTTAGAAAATAATATCAAGTTCCGGATCTAATTATTGATGGTGAACAATGATCAGACAAAACAAGGTTGTATCATTCACCTAGTGACTCCATGTTCAAAGTATCCAGAGGTCAAAGATTTCATGGCAACTCCACCATTAAAGAATCCAGAATCAATGGTTTCACAGACCAACTTCCAAGAAACTTCAAATCAAATTCAAAGTAGGACAGGGCTTTTCAACACAAGGATGGGAAGGCAACATGTGTAAGTCAGGTATTTAGAACTGAATTTACTTCAAGATATAGTATTATGTTTTTTCAATCACCTTCTGTCTTTCCTTGAAATTATCTTAAGGATTTTCTTTGGTCTATTAAATCCAAATCAATATTATGAATCTGCACATGAGCCCCTTTCTGTGAATCTATATCCTTCCCTTGAAGCTGAAAATGCACTGCATCTTAATATTGGTTGTCTCAAACAAGATCCAAATAACAGACATAGTCCATTAAGTACAAATTCATCTCAGACCTCACTTATGACCATTGTCCAGTATGCATCATTAAAACTGTCATTCCCTTTGCATGAGCTATTGAAGAACTATGATCAAAACATACCTCATTGATGGTACAACTAATATCACAACAAGGAAACGTGTAGAAAAAATCATTGACTTCATTGACTTGGAGGAAGTTGATCATGAAGATGTCAAATTGAGGTTGTTTGCTCAAAGCCTTTCAGGAAAAGCTAGGAAATGGTATAGAAGTTTGACATCTTGAAGTATTCCTAATTTCCAATAGTCTTAAATCATTTTCCTTAATAGATGGGAGGTTAAAAAGAACCCTTTTCATATCATGGATGAGTAGTGGAATCTAAAAATGTAGCTCGATGAGAGAGTCCAAGATTTCTCAACCAGATTCAATTGTGTTTATGATTCCATACCTAATGATATAAAGCCTCCCCGAGGATTGGATATGCTTCATTATCCAGATGGTTTTGATGCTGAGATTGCCTATTATATCAGAGAAAGAAACCCTTCCACTTTGGAGGACATGCAATTTTTTTTATTGATGTGGAAATAAACCAATTGATTAAAAGATCCAGAATTGAAGTTGAAAGAAGGAAAGTAATTAAAGAGGGGTTTCCTCCTTTATTAAACCTTAAGTTATATACACTAAATATAAACCATGGAAAGGCTGATGAACACATTTATTTTGCAAGATAAACTTGTTGTTAGTGGACAACAAAAGATTCCTCATTTTCAAGTAGATATGGAAGAAGAAGGAGGGGTTGTTGGGTCACATCACCAGAAGTTAGAAACGGGTTGTTTTGTGTATTCATTTGAAAGTAGTTTGGAACAACAAGCAGTGGAATATTATCAGCAAGAGGATGTTAAATTTTAGCCAGTTAAGGAAAAAAGTCACCATGTGTGTGTTAAGTATGACAAAGATGAAAACCAAGATGAAAATATTGAAAAAGATGAGCATGCATATATTTTAGACATTGAATATAAAAAAACCAATGCAAATTATGTTGATGGTAACTCTTTCAACCTATGTTATGCCATGTTTCAGGTGTTGAAAGAAATTCGTAATACTCTTTACCTTTATGTTATGCTACATTTGAAGAGTTAAAAGAAAATTAGAAGATCGCCGATGAAGCTGGAAAGCAAGATGAAACAAGCATAATGGGGAAAAAACCTTCTTATATAGATGATTACCCTATTTTGTGTTACATTTGAGACTCCTTTATTTAAAAATCATAGTTATTAAGTAACCATGAGATTGAAGATCATAGAGTTTCTTGGGAATTAATACTTAATACTTTACATCAGCCTTGCAAAATTTTATCTGATCATGATATGGATGAGGATTGTCTTTCATATTTTTCTTCTGAATTTTCACTTTCTGAAATTTTATTTCATAGAGAAGGTTGTCAAGTTTAGATTTTTTAAGTTGTATGTGTGGACAATGTATATAGTGAACCTGCACAGGCCAGTTCTCAAACAAGGTCACATGAAGATGAACATAATTGCTAACAAATTCTGCCAATCATCTTTTCAATACAAACGAATTGTATCATTGAGTTTTAAGGAGATGGTGAAGAATAAAAAGTTATTTTACATCCTACAGATAATAAACACAGTATTTATAATCTTACATCCCTTGAAAACACAACACCAGAAAATTAAAAAAGGGATAGATACGTTTTATAGGAAGTATATGAGAAGTTATTTTCAAGCATAGTACAACCAAGAAATATTCTCCATGATGTTGAGGATCCTTTGGAAAACCTATTGGAACCTTTATAAAAATTGAATTCTGTGTTGGTTATGGGTTATGAAGAAGGCTCCAGTTAGAATTTTGAGTTTCCATTTTTTGTGTTTATTTTTCTATTTGGAGAAATGGAATGCAAGCTTCAAATTAGTAGTCATCTGCGTGATTAGCTGCATTGGATATTTTTTATTACCTAATATTACACTCATTTCATCATATTAGAGTGAGTAGGTGTGTGCAAATAACCTCAACAATATGAGCATCTTTTTCAAGCATTATGGTCAGTTTTAGTTTCAAATAGCAGTACAACTTTCAATACAATAAGTATTTCAGATTTCAGTTTGCACAATGGTTTTGATTTTAGTTTAAGAGTTTCAGTCATAGAGATTTTATGGTAGAACAGGTTGCAGATTTGGGATCATCCCAATGGATTAGGCTACTAGTCTATGGTGTTCTTGACACCTCACAAGGAGAGTGCCATCGCCAGTTGGAGCCACTATTAGGGTCCTATAAATTTTACAAGATGAGTTATTGTTTTACCTATTACGTTTGAGATTTTGTATATAATATTTCATCCTGCAAATTATTTCCAAAGAGACACCAAGTATTAGGATTTAAGGAGATTTTTGCATGTAAATATTTCGATCATATTAGACTACAAGTGCTTTCATCACAAAGTTCTTAGAAGTAGATTTCCAATAGTATATCCTGTGCTTCAATCTGATTCCTAGATTGAAAGATAGGCGAGGACGAAGTTTGAACTTCAAAATAATATAAAGGCCTAGGAATTGTTTCTGATACAATTTGAAATTGTATTTACACTTACCCTTTATTAAAAATATTTTCCCCCATTATGAGTATGCAATTATCATTTTTAACTCTAGCCAAGACCCACAAAGTACCACCCCATTTTCATAGATTCCTATTTCCTCCGTATGACTCTAGTTGTGATCCATTTTTCCTCTGTTATCATATTAATTCCCAAACTCTAGCCTTAATCCATCTGCCCTTTGTATACCCAATTCTAGCTGCATTTCCATATTATATCATTCTAACCATGGTCACATTTCCATTCTATTCATATAACTCTAGTCGTGTTCCCCATTTCCCACCACATATCACAAACCATGCGAAAATCCCTTTTAGTATATCGCATTGCATTATATATCACATTTTTATTAAAATCCCCAACCATATATTATAACATAAACCCTACACCATTCCTAATGTAATGAACTGGGCCCATAGGCCATGTTTCACCATATCGCATTTCACAAAGGCTCATATAAAAATCACCTATCTCCCCTTCTCTTTTGTGAGTGTGATCCCATTATCCCATATCACAAATTTCTATGGCATAGTCCCTATTACTCCTACTCATTCCTCTGATTGCGATCACAATCACAATTGCCATATGTCAACAAACTCCCCCAACCCCCTCCATATTGCGATTGCGACAGATACGAAAGGATTTTACGCTAAATTTTAAGGCTTTCGAGTCTGCCTGTCCTATGACCCCCATGTAATACACGGCCCCCTTCTGGACCCAACGAGATTATAAATTATATTTTGAAAGATTTCGGGTCCAAATGTGTGGTTAAGTCCCATTCCGGATGCAATATGTTATATGGTGGATTTGAGAGGCGAAAGCCCCTGGTGGATGCGATATGTTATAGGGTGGATTTAAAGAGATGTGGGGTCCATCCCTTTTCAAATGTCGCGTATTAATTAAAATATCCTCATCTTTAAATGATCCATATTGACTACACCCAGATCAATAATTGATAGTGTTTTGCGGCCCCCTTTGCCATCCTACCTTTATCGGATGGGGGGAGCACGGGTCTGAAAAAGTGGTTTTCCCTACCGGGCCCACTACTATGTATCACTCTTACATTATTTCACACCTCATCGCCCCCTCACTTACTACTTACAGCTCATACCCCTCTCCAAAAACCACTCATCCTCACACCCTCCCGCCATCATCTCCCACCTCCATGTCACCTTTCACCTCTGTTATCCTGATGGTATGTTCATTTCCTCTAGTCCCCAACTGCCACATGGCTCCTCCACGTGCGTCCATTCAAAATTTGAAAGAATTTATCCCCCCCTGTATTTCATGGTTAAAATGGGTCACAATAAGATTTCCAAAAGAATCACCCCTTTACTCCGGGTGTATTATGTTTGAAAATTATTTCCCCAAATTTCCAAATAGTATATAAATGGAATTAAATTAATGTATAAAAAGGCGAAAATGATGAAACTAAAAAAAAAAAGGGAAAAGAGGACAACAAGGACCTTTCCAACACGTTTTAAACAGAAAGCAGAAAAATAACAAAGGACATCATTGCACATTCATCAAAACAGTAGTCAAAATAGAATGCAATCAAAAAGTGGGACAACATAGCACATCTGCCAGCAGGGCAAACAACATTGCTCATTCAAAGGCCCAGAAACAACACCAGTACTGAGGCGACTGATATTTTTTAAAAAAATTGGTCTATTTTTATAAGTTTTGTAATAAAATCTTCAATTCCGTTTCAAGGTATTTGTATAGATATTTGTAATAAATCTTGATATTTTTTTAAGATATTTTAGCTTATAATTTTTATAGATACTTCTCTTTTCGAAGTATGAAGGGTTGGTTTTTGTACAAAAGAAAGCTATTGTATATTTTTCAAGCCTCAGTGGGTTGATCAGTAATAAAAAGGACATTCTTCACAAGATTCATGATTTGGACTATTTGGTGAAGTACTTCTCTCACTGTCTATGCGTTTATTTCTTTCTTTCCATACTTATGTGTTCTTAAATCTAGATTATTTTAAAGAAAGTTGATGAACAGATTTCGTTGAAAGATACACTCTGATTCTAGCTATGGATAATTTAAGTGTTTTCTTTTGATATCAAGTTAAAGAATTCTTAACTACTCTTTAGCTTCAATTGAACATATATCTTTTCTTCTATTACATTTCATTTAAATCTAAAGGATCCAGTTAGTTCATCTACCTTTCCTTGTGAAACTCCTTTGAAAATTTGTGATAGATCCTTGTTAAGTTTGTAGACTCCATTGCCCAATGGATCTTCCCTTGTTATCCAAACCAAACCAATTCATTAACCAAACCTTGAGCTTTCACAACTAGGCTAATATAAAAATACAACAAATTTAAATCTCACTGAGAGAGCCCTCTCTGAAGCTAGTAGGACTAGATCTTAACTTCCAAAGTGGTTTGTGGTTACCTTATTGTTTTCTTTCACAACCTTGGAAATTATAGAGTGCTAACAGATTCCACTTCCTTAATTGTACTTGGGGATTTGAATCATATCATAGTAACTCGTCATCACATGTTTACTCTGGTGGAACGATTAGATTGGGTAAATGTGGGAGGAGGTTGTTACTAAGTGGTAT
>APFE030806334.1:194628-229614 GCA_000404065.3 Pinus taeda | reverse complement strand
GTACAGGAGAGTTGTTGTGTTGGATATGTGGCAAGGAGCATCTCAAGAGAGATTGCTTGCAGTATTAGGGTGGTAGGCATCATATTTACAGTGCAAAGTGAACATAAATAGTTGGGGATGTTGGGCAGAGCATTCGACAGATCTATGCAACATTGGATAATAGGCAAGCAGATCACCAAGCATCTATTATCGAGATGGATGACAAGATTTATAATCAAGTTGCTTCTATTTTGATCGATCCTTGATCTAATTATAGTTGTGTTCATCCTAACCTGGTGGATAAGTTTTCTTTGAATAAAGAAGTGCATGCATAATCTTTGTTATTGTAGTTGGATACGGGCACAAAGAAAAGAGTTCATCATTAGGTAAGAGCTTGTGCATTTGAGTTCATTCGTATGTCGACATCAGCACATTTGAATGTGATTCTGTTGGGATCATATAGCGTGCTTTTGGGTATGGACTAGTTGTATATTCATAGGACCAAGGTGGATTGTTATGACAAGGCTATTGAGTGCTTGGATGACAATGGAGAACATAGGATCATACAGGGTAAGAAGAAGGCAACATCAATTAGAATGGTTACAACTATGTAGGCAAAGTGCAGTTGTAGGAAAGGGTGTGTGTTATTTGCAGTGCATATTTCTAATGATAAAGGTAAGGACGAGGTTGTAGAGGTATTGAGAAGGTACCCATTTTTACAACAATTTCAGGATATATTTCCTGTAAAGATTTCAGAGTTTTTGCTTGATAGATAAGTGTATTTTTTCATTTAGTTGGTACTAGGGGTAGCACCGACATCAAAGGCACCATACAATATGAGCACTCTAGAGTTGGTATAATTGAAATTATAGTTGAAATAAATGCTTGTCAAGGGATACATAAGGCAAAGTGTATCACCTTAGGGTGCCCCAGTATTTCTCATCAAGAATAAGGATGGTACTCATATGTTTTATGTTGACTATAGGTAGTTGAACAAGGTAACCATCAAGAACAAGTATTTGTTGTTGAGGATTAATGATTTGTTTGACCCATTGAAGGGAGAAACAATGTTCTGAAAGAGTGATTTGAGATAAAGATACCATCAAGTACACATTTAAGAAGAGGACATCTACAAGACTGCTTTCTAGACTAGGTATGGGCATTATGAGTTTTTTGTAGTTCCATTTGGTTTGACTAATGCTCCAACTACTTTTATGTGCTTGATGAATAGTGTGTTGTGTCCTTATCTAGACACGTTTGTTACTGTGTCCATTGTTAATATGTTGATATATTATAATAATGATGAAGATGTTATAAAATTATATATTACATAGCAATGAAACACATAAAATATTGCAAAAATATAAACACAGAAAATGCATAAAACAAGAGAGACACAGATATATGTGGTTCACCCAATTTTACCTATGTCCATAGAGAAACAGCCAGTCCTTCCTTTTATATTATCTAGCAAAATGAAGAGATACAACCTACAACAGATCTGTTGTAATTCCTCTTCGCTCTCACACAATCTGCTCTCTCTTTCTCGCTCAGAATACACATATACACATCCGCAATAAAATTCCCTCATATATAGCGAGGGGTTGCTTTATATGGAAAAAAATCATAAATTAAATAGAACTTCTACCATCAGATCATCTGCCTAATAAACGATTTAGATTGACTACAAAATTACAACATTTTACAAGGAAATTTTACATCTATTTTTACCTTCGCGGGCTCTACCTCGCACCCCCACCAAGGGGGCACTCATAAAAATCATTGTCACCCCCCCCCCTTAGTAGCAAAAAAATGGGTGTAATTGACACCCCATTGCGAACTGGGGTCCAATTCGGCGATACCTTTGAATAAAGAAGATAATCATGCTCCACACCCAACATAAGAGCATTCCTAACACTTAGCAGGAGTATTGAGATTGCTAAGAGAGAATCATTTGTATGCCAAGACTAGTAAATGTAACTTCTTTCAGAAAAAGTTACATTTCTTAGGGAATGTTGTTTCCAGGGAAGGCATAGCGGTGGAACTGGGAAAGATAAGAGCTATCATGGAATGGGAAGCTCCTAAGAATGTGGATGAGGTAAGGTAATTCATGGGGTTAGCAAGTTACTATAGGAGGTTGATTAGGAACTTCTCACACATTGCATATTCTATTACATCATTTCAAATAAAAGGTAAGAAGCTTGAATGGACAAAAGAATGTCCTACCATTTTTGAGTAGTTGAAGTAGTTGTTGACAAATGCTCCAGTTCTTAAAATTGTAGATCTAGATAAAGAGTTCATGGTGTGTACAGATGCTTGCCAAATAGGATTGGGTGGAGTCCTTATGCAGGAGAGAAAGGTGGTATGTTATAAATCAAGGAAATTGAATGAGCACGAGTAGAATTATTTTACACATAATCTTGAGCTCGTAGCAATCATACCTGCTTTGAAGATGTGGAGGCACTATCTTCTTAGCATGAGGTTTGTACTGGTGAGTGATGACAGTGGATTGAGATACTTGTTTGACCAACTGAATCTGAATTCCAAATAAGCTAGATCGTTGGCCATAACCAGTGAGATTTATTTCGAGATCCAATACATTAAGGGAAAGGAGAACAAGGTTGCATATGCTCTTGGCAAGTGGATACAAGTGAATCACATAGAAACTATGAGTTCTTATGGGACGGATTTACAAGATCAAGTATTATTGGTAGGACAGTAGGATGACAGGTACATGGATCTTAGGAATATGTTACAACAAGGTACAAGTGAACAGCATGTGGACTATTGTCTTACAACAGATCATTTGATCAGATTTAGGGATGGGATCCATGTGCCGAAGAACAATGAGATCAAGAAGCTAATCTTGGGGGATTTTTTTTTAAAGCATATTCAGGTCACCCAGGATATCAGAAGATAATAACAGTGGTGAAGAAGTTATATTATTGGTTGAATCTAAAGAAGGAAGTGGCAGAGTTTGTTGCAAGATGATTGGATTTTCAACACGTAAAAGCAAATTGTAAGCATCTAGGTGGATTACTACAGCCGATTCTAATTTTAGAATGGAAATGATAGGTCATTCCCATGGACTTCTTTATAGGTTTTCCAAGGACATATAGACAACATGATTCCATCATGGTTGTGGTGAACGGGTTCACCAAGGTATCACACGTCATTCCAGTGAAGTCTATGTATTCAGCTAGTGGGCTAACACAACTCTTCATCAGAGATATAGTGAGGTCGCATGGTGTACCAAAGAATATTGTATAAGACAAGGATGTTAAGTTAACTTCTAGATTATGGAAAGTTTGTTTGCAGGTTTGGGTATAGAGTTGGCATTCAGCTCAAATTATCATCCAAAAATAGATGGAGAGACAAAGAGGGTCAACAGGATACTGGAGGACATGCTGAGAATGTATGTCATGCATCAACAAAAGAAGTGGGAACAATGTCTTCCACTGGTAGAGTTTTATTGCAACAATATGTATCAGGAGTAGCAGAGCATGAGTTTGCTTGAGACACTTTATGGGCGGAGTTGTAATACTCTCATTAGTTGGTGATCCAGTGAATTGGGTGTTCATAGGACCATACATGTTGGCAGAAATGAAATAGGAAATGCAAGTTATCAAGAAGAACCTAATGGTAGCACATAATAGGTAGAATATTTATGTAGATTAGCAGAAGTTGTTTAAGGATTTTCAGGTTGGGGAATATGTGTACCTGCGCATCAATCCCCATAAGGACTCCTTGAGGATCAGGTTATGTGTCAATTGAGCACCTCATTATTGTGGGCCTTTCAATATACTTGAGAGGATTGGACCTATGGCCTATGGACTTACACTATGTCCGATAGTTAAAATTCCATGATGTTTTCCATGTTTCATTTCTTAAAATATATGTAAAGAAGGTTCATCATGTTACTGATTGGTTTATATTGCAAGTGGATCTAGGAGGAGAATTCTAGCTGAAACCTCAATGTATTTTGTAGAGAAAGATATTCATGCTCTGGAACCGAGAACTCAAGCAGGTTAAAGTGTAGTGGAAGCACTTTGGGCTCGTTGAGGCTACATGGTAGATGAATTATCAGATACGGGCTATGTATCCTTCTCTATTCGCCAGTTGAGCATATGCCTTTTATAATATGTTTTGGCATGGTGTTTTGTTATATGTATATATGTATATGGATGTAAATACTGCCACTGGCTATGTTATAAACCTCCAATAAGCAATATGATTGTCATGTTGTTATGTTAGTCATGTTGGTTTGATTTTCAATAGGTTGATCATTGTAAATAATGCATTTAGCTAAGTTATAAAGCTCCATGGGTAGTATGTTTTTCTTTATAGTGGTATTTCTAGTTGTAGGTATCATTGAAAACCAAGGATGGTGTTCCCCTAAGGGGGAGGTGTCTGTAATATCCTCATGTTAAAATCCATGTAAACAAATTAACAAAGGAAAAATAACCAAGGTCATGGGACACTTATTCCAAGCTGAATGTTGGGAAAAACATCCTAGTGTGGGTATTAGTTTGGTTTATTATGGCTAAGGAAGTTAGAAAAGGAAATAGAAAAGGCTTTAGAAAGGAAAGTGGCATTAATTAGACTTTTATTTTTGAAAATAATGGAAAAATAGGGGAAAAGGAAGGTGAAATGTCACAAATTTCATGTGAGGAGGAAAATGAAGGAAAAACAATGTAAATTGAAGAAAATAGAGGCCTCATTAATAAAAAATGCTTGTGAGGATCAGTTCACAACCTTTTGTCAGTTAAATTTTGGAGCTATCTCTATATTCTCTCTCTCTCATACTCCTCGACACTTAGAGTATTCTTAGAGAGCTATAGCATTGGAGGAAGGAAGGCAAAGGAAGGACAAGAAAGAAAATGGGAGAAAAGATCAAGCAAGGAAGAGTGGGATGAAGCAACTATAGTGGGATTACTTATAGGTATCAAGTTACATGTATGATTTCATTGCTAGTTTAAATAGAATACATGGTACATGCATGTGTGTTTTTGGTTCTCTTCCTATCATTGGCATGGGTTTTTCTAGGTGTGAAAATGGCTTTCAGCCTTACCTTTCCAGTTCCAGATAGCCATGGTGTGATGGGGTTATTTTACTTGGTTGAGCTAGATTGCCAGATGGTTTCGAAACTAAGTGGGGTGTTCTAAGGAAAAATCACAAGTCCTAGGAATCCCTTGACTGGTAATGGCATGATACATGGCAAATCCTAGTAGTGAATACCCTCATTGGGCCTAGGGATCCCTTGATCGGTAATGTCAGGATACGGTAACGCCTAGAGGTGTATACCCTCATTGGGCCTAGGAATCCCTTGACCAGTAATGGTGAGATACATGGTAAAGTGTAGGGTATGGAAACTAACAAATTCCTCATGGTTTAGGTGGAGAAATACAGAGGCATCGATGCTTGTTTAGGGCCTAGTGATCCCTTGACCACAGATGGTGGTATTACAATAAAGGTTGTATTGTATTTTTATTGTTTAGGACTAGAAATTCCTTGGTGGGATACACGATAAACCCTGAGAAAGCCTTAATTGGGTTTGTTGTAGTCCCACATTCATGCTTGCAATATGGCACGGGGGTCATTGGTTGAAAGAAAGATTTGGTTCAGCCAATCTATGGTCAGGTGGTACATGGAAGTCCCTAGCTTGGTTTCATTTAGCATATGTTGATAAGAGATATTTTCCTCGTGTATTATGTGTAAATGTGCTTGTTATGATGTGGTTATAATGGTTGTTCTATCAATGCCATTTTGTTGGTTATATGATTGTTATAAGCATGGTTTATGACATACTTGAGTTATGGATCTCATCTTATTTATTTTCGTAAATGAAATGTTAATGAATGTATGAAATAATAGATGATAATACAACTATTGTGAGAGGCATCAAACCTTCTTGATGATTCTCAGATAAGTATGAAATCCCTATACTAAGATGTGTTTATATAACTTGTAGATTACATGTTCAATATGTGTTTGATGGAATGTATGAAATGGATAGGGCTTTTCAGGTTAGTTCCTTATTCTAGTTTTGCCTTAGAGGCATTGCCATCATGTTGTTTATCATTTCTAGAAGTTTCATGAAGTTTTGGGTAGAGGCCTGAGTCTTGGCTCTGAAAAACGTGGCTCAAAATCTAGGCTCACTAGAACCGGACTACTTAAAAAAGGCCACAACTTCATGGAAGCCTTTATTTGGGAGCGAATGAAGGGTTTTGGTTGCATGGAAGGCTTGTGATGGGGGTGGCTAGAGGTTTAGTTCAGTAAAACATCAACTTCTCTGAGGGGTTGGACACATGGAAGGGTTGGTTTGCTTCTGAAGGTTTTGTAGCTCCCGAGGAAGGTCAATTTTGTTTTTTTTTGTTGATTCCACTTCCTTAACTGTACCTGGGTTATTGAATCATATCATAGTAACTCTTTGTCACATCTTTACCCCAGTGGACTGGTTATCTTGCATAATGTGGGAGGAGGGTATTAATTCCATCACAACTATAAGTGACATTTCCACACAGAGATGCAACCACATTCTCATTAATTAATAACATTGTTACATTCCAAAAATCAAAATCCATTCCAAACCATAAATGCATAAATTTATTTGTACCTTGAAAGACTTGATCCCTCTCAATGCTTGATAGATCTGGAGTTAAGATGGATCTAGGATAGTTTATTACATTCTTTATATGGAGTTGATATATAACATTTAAAAGGTATTAATAAATAAAAAGTTCAATGTGAGTTACAAATCAAATATTTCAATATCCATATTGAATAAAAGGTTTTAACATCAAATAGGGAGAGTGAGAGATAAAGAGAACACATATTCCATTAATAGGTTCTTTCTAATTCAAAATATCTGACATGTAACATTATAAAAATAATTATCTATCTATATATATATATATTATATATATATAGAGAGAGAGAGCAGAGAGAGGAGAGAGAGAAGAGATTTGAATATGAGAATGGATCATAAATAAAATATTTCAATATTAAACTACATATATGTTATACAAACAAGTGAAAATAAAAAAATCCTTATAGTTAAAGAATTTTATTAGTGTATTTCTCAAAACCATTATAGATCCATCTTAACTCTAGATCTACTAAGAGCATAAAGGAACCAAATATTTCGATATGCAAACCTTTCCCTTAAGTTTTTTCACCCAAAAACTTGTTTTCATCTTGAAATATTTGATCCCTCTTAGTGCTTGGTAGATCCAGAGTTAAGATGAATCTAAGTTGGTTACGCCTAGAGGCGCTCTACATCCCAATATGAGGGATATAGTGTCACATAATGTTACATTTAAAATAATAAAATAAAACATCCATTAACAAATTTAAAGTGAATAATAAAAAAAAAAATTCAACCATAAATAAAATATTTCAATTTTTACCTTAATTTTACATAGCTTTATATACAAAGATAAAGTAAATTAATCGAATTCTTTTAATATGAGGGAGATATGTAATTATTTCACTAGTTGATATGGAGTTGACAGATGACATGTAAAAATAAAATTATTGATGATGTTATTAATGTCCACTAAGAACAATATGATCTATTAGACTTTAAGAAAGTAAGAGATTTGTTGAGATTCTTTAATATTTTATTTTTATGATAAAAATGAATTGAGGGAAGAGTTCTGAGATCACCATAGTTTTGTTAGCTTAACAAGTCAATAAGGTCGGTAGTGGTGAAGGTTTTAAAATTAGAATGGATGTGAGAAAGAGCTCAGTAATCCAAGAGAAAGTATTTTTGATATTCAACCTTCTTAGTATCGCAAAGGAGACAGATTATTTCTTCCCAAGGTGTTTTGGCATTTACTAATGCTCAGTTTCACTTTAGAACTCATGAGAATTAACCCTTATTAAGAAAATATTCATTTTCTTCTTATCACTGGTCAAAATGAAAATATAGTTATGGTTATCAAGATCGGAGTTGATCACCTCCTTATAATACCTTAGCTTCTTTTTTCCCTCTAACTCCATATCATCCCACAACTTATCCTTAAATTTCGAAGTAACAATATTTTTATTATTATCCTTATTCTCTAAGATGATCTCTTCCTTTACCCCTCGATGGTATAGCCAATATAAAGCATCCTTATGCCATCCTTTCTTGAGTTAGAGGTGGGGTTTTGGCTAGAGTTAGAAGAAAATTTGGGGAATATCTTGGCTTCCATGTTGTATACCTTCTTCTCATACATAAGATGCCTAATAACAACCATACTTTCAATGGATTAAAGGCTAGCTTTAATCAAGTGGATAGCGTAGGGAGTATTTCCTTTAATCTTGAGGTTGTTTATTATAAATTTATTTTGGACCAACTAAATCTTCCTCCACAATTCTCTAGATATAATGAACCCCCAATCCTCATGTCCATATAAAATAACAAGGGTGGCAAGAGTCTTAAAGAGGAAAGTTTTGAATCCATGCCCCCAAATGTTTGTTGCCTTGCAATTGTTTTCAAGCCCATAATTAGCTTTCCATCCACCAATTATCCATTTTTCAATGCTATAATTCTAGTTGAGTTAATGATGAATGTCAATTCCCAGATATTTGTATGAAGAAACTTTCTCCAAGGAGTTATTATCATAAATTAAATTATCGTATTTTATCTTTTTGGACGTAATTACCATGACTTTAGTTTTGTCAGCATTAACAATCATACCCATCTTAGGGCAGTAATCTTTGAGGATTATAAGCAACTTGTTGAGATCATGATGGTTTCTAGCTAGAAGAATGATATTGTCATTATAAAGGAGAATATTAATGACCATACCAGTTATCCTAGGGCCATCACATCCTACAACTTCCAAACATTGTTATAACTTGTCAATGTAAATGACAAAAAGGGTAGGGGATAGGGGAAACCATTTCTTAACTATGATATTGCATTTAATTTATTCTAACCACCCTTTAATGGTCCTAATATTGGAAATAACATTCTTGTATAGCCTAGTCATAGAAACCATCAACTCAAGAGGAATCATTATCTCTTCTAGCCTCTTTTATAGCTTATCCGAGAGAACTGTGTTGGAATATTTTCTACAGTCAACAAAATAATAAAAGGTATCAGTTTAATTATCGTGACATTCCTCTGTAATGATCATAAGAGGAACAAGATGGTATAAAGTAGAGTGATGTCTCCCAAATCTAGGTTTCCCTTTAGCTCTTTTATCATGGCTTTCAAGCCAATGGCTAATCTTCTTTTCCAAAATGAGCTCATACAATTTAGATAAAATGTAGCTAATCATAATATTCATGTAGTTAGTTTTTATCCCAACTATTAAAGATAAGCACAATAAGGCTTTGCATCCAAGGCATAGGAATCCTTTTTTCACTAGAAAATTTAGGAGTTTGTGTATATGATGGATGATGATAGACCTACCCATTTGAATTTTTTTGCTTGGTAGTCTTCAATATCCTAGCTTTCGCATTAGTGAGCCTAGGAATCCTAAACGCCAAGTCTTCCAAAGAAAAGACATCCCTATAGGAGTGTTCAAGATGGTTCCCATGGTGTAAGGGGGGAATCGCAAATATTCTTAAGATAGATTTCCCAGTTCTTTAATGGGATTGAATTATTTTGTTTCATTTTATTAACAAGAATTTTCCTCCAAAATGTTTCTAGGATCAACATAAAAAAGGTACAGAATATGTTATTTCCTACTATTCATATATGATCTTCCATTTGATAAGAACTTTGCACATATTTATTTTTCCAATATTTATAATTTCATTAGGGCCATCTCTAATTTATTTCATAGTAATTTTACAATCACTATCATACCAAGGGTTGGAAGTTCTATTATTCTTTTTATAATACACCTTGGTAGAGAACTTCTTAATGGTAGTGAAAATGGTTTTAGTAAAATTGTGGTAGATTTGGTTAATTTTATCATTATATATTGAGAAAGCTAAATCCCCTTTTAAATACTTTAAGAAGAGATCCATTTTACTATTGTCGAAACGAATGTGCCTTTGACGCTCACAATACTCTTGCATGTGGGTATGTTCATATCAATGTTTAGAGTTAAGGATAGGGGTTTGTGGTCAAAATTAAGCTCGTGGTCAGTTAGGAGGTCAAAATTTACAATACGGTTCAGGATATGGGTATCATAAATTGCATAATCCATAACACTACTACCAAGTCCATGAGTACAATTCATCTAGATAGATGTTGGCCACTTATTAATTTCATTACAAATTATTATGTTTTCGAACTACAAAACTTGATTAGATCGGTACGAAATAAATTCTCAATTATGTCTTCATAATTTCTTTTGAATCTACTAGTTAATTCAAAGTCTTCATCTAGCGATAGGAGATTAGGGTGGGATTTATTATTTAAGATAGTAGATTGATTAGTAGTAGTTCTAGCATTGAAGTCCCCTTACAAGAGATATTACCTTCATTCCTTAGACTATGAATATCTTATTCTAAGGTATTGAAGCAGAAATTTTTATTTAGGTTTTTTTCTTACAAGAGGTAGACTTTACAAGAGAAAAATAACAAATTGCGAGAAAAACCTTATTGTATTAGAATCATAAATTTTGATCCAAATGTAGCTGTTGATGGGGTCGAACTTATGAAGTTGAATGTGAGAAGAATTTTTTTTTTTAATATAACAATATATTTCACCAACAATTTGTTGAAGCCCCGAAAATCGAGCCTACAACAAGGGGGATACCCACCCGGTCCGAACCTTGGTTAGCAGCTCCTCTTCCATTTGGTACAATGGGTCTGACTGGGGATATGGGACCAGTTTCCCAATTTATGTGTATGTGTTCTAAGAATTCATATTTCCTTCCTAATAATTTATAAGTAAAAGGCTTTTATTCTAAATCTATTTTACCAATATGCAATTGTATTCTACTGAACAGAAACATCTAATTCTAAAACTAACCCGGGATTTAATCTTTCAATTATGCGATCTAAAATAATTTCAAATGGAAATTGGTAATAAAGATCATTCAACTGCTATGAGAAAAGAATTCAATAAAGATAAATCATTTCGTATAAAAAGTTAGACGAAACAATTGTGAAAAACGTATCGCATAATAAGTTATTAATATATTAAGCATGAATAAATAGTTATCACCGTACAAAAGTACCAAATGATAACTCAAGCATTCAAGCATTCATATATAAATCACTAAACTTGAATATCACCTCAACGCATAAGCAGAAATTTTTAAGAGATAACAGTGCCATTTATAACGAGCTCTACTCATAAGCTTCAGCAATAATGATCTATCTCGTCTTAGTCTAACATCCACTAAGTGTACAAAAGTGAAACATCAGTAGTAGATATTAAACGTAGATATCAATAAATCTTGTTCCATTCATTCATCAAAACCTCCTCAGAGGGTGCAAATGTGCATGTTCTGAGGACAAGTTTTTGATAAATTTCAGGACCCTTCTCTAAATGCATGAGAAGGGTTTAAATACTACTAACTAAATCTAAAAATAAGTTATTACAAAAATTTAGGATGGGGTTTAAATGACCATCCTCATTTTAGGCAAAAATAAAGCAAAATTAAAACTAAAACTGAATCTAAAACTAAAACTGGCAACTAACTGTCTATGTGTCTATTCCTTCTAGTCGCAAGCGTTCAACATTTACTTAAGGAGAGTTCGTTGGCCAACCTCTGACTTTAGCTGTCCTGCGAAAACAGAATTGGCAAGTGTTGGCGCCATCTTCTTGGCAGAGTTAATGATACATTTGAGAGTCATGCACTAGCTATGTGGTTTTACCAAGTATGTCTACT
The DNA here is from genome assembly GCA_000404065.3 of Pinus taeda. NCBI lineage: Eukaryota > Viridiplantae > Streptophyta > Pinopsida > Pinales > Pinaceae > Pinus > Pinus taeda. Next base: position 217,849 of record APFE030806334.1, on the reverse strand, counting down.
AAGAATCCCAATTCAACTTGGTTAACCTTTTGATGGTCTCTGCTCTTTCTTGAGCCTTCTATTTCTAGCTTGTCTGTAGATGTTGTACATTTGGTAAATATCCTGGAATGGTCTTTCATATTTACATACCACCTTAAGAATTTCTCTGATAAATACCACATGTTTTAGATCTCAGGTTTTGCCTTTATCCTTTAGCATTCCTTTTCTACACTTTCCCGGGTTTACAAGCGACTGAGTAATCTGAGGCTTTCCTCTTCAAGGGGTTTTGCCCAGCGATGCTTGATTAACTGCCTCCATTTCTCGATCCGGGCTTCTGTGGTGCTATTTTTCACCTCTTTTGTGCTTTTGTTAGAATATGTAAACCTTAATTTTTGTGGAAATAATGACTTCGTGAGTCCTTGGTTTTAAGTTTTAAATTGTCTATTTGTGATATCAGCACTATCCAGTACCCATTTGACCATGTCCGTGTATGGAAGAATTTTTGGCCTCGCCGCTATTCGATGCAAGAACAAACATGCTAGTTCTGTAATCGATGCCTCAGAGGACCCGCGTGAATCTGCAGTCACTGTAACCTCCATTACTCTGGGGTTTTCTTCCTCGAGTAGGCTGTGCATACTTTCCCTAGTAGTAACACCGACATCTCTGTTACAGGTGGTATCTGTGTACAAGGGTGTCATTTCTTTATCTTCAGAACTCAGAGCTTTACCCTTCTTTCCCATAATATTTTGAACACTGTTATGTATACTTCTCTATTCTTCGCTCCTACAGTTTACAAATGAGGTAAGAGTAATGATAAGAAAAAGGTGACGGGAAATCCTTAAATGTTGAAATCTTATAAAATATATCACCCTACGTGAAATGGCCCTTCGATAAGATCAAAACCTATTTCATTAATGATTACCAACTAACTCATTAATTATCATTAACGTGCATAACTTTTTCGAATGGCAAGCCCTGAAGATCTGTGATAAGGCGATTTTGTAATTTTCTTCGTAATATCGTAGATCACAATATCACTTATTCGTTTGCATGTGGCAATCGTCTATTACAATGTGTTTTCTGCGAAATGTGAATTGTGAGACGTGCCATCGCATATCAGAGATTTGAGGCATTTCACTTTAAGTGATATTTGAGGCATGCAATGCGATGATTGTCTTTGGCGCGTGATTTCACAATCTTAGGATTCTGCTTGTAGGAAGGCATCCATTACCTTTTTGTGATGCAATTCTCTTTATTGAGAAAGTGGTTTTATTTGAACTTTATCATCAAACTTAAGTCTTTTTAGATTTTTTGGGTATTCTTCTAAGTTTATGATAGTAAGTTTTTTTTATTTTTTGAATAAGGGTCCCCTCTTATTTAGTATTAGTGATAAAACTAAATAAGAAGGGGGGTTGTTGCTAGCCACAACAATCGGCGATTCACTTGGAAGAACCAGTTATCTCTGCTTTTCTTTTGAATTTTCTAAACTTCCAAAACAAAAATATTTTCCAGAAAATCAAACTTTATTATGGAAAGATAAAGTACACCATGCTTTCAGCTATCAATGATAGTTTGTTTCTTCTATGTTAACTTTGGTTGTTTACTTCCTAGAACTAGTCATTGTATTTACATCAATCACTACCTGGTTTATAAAGATAAAAACAAAGGCTTATTTGTAAATCATTTTTAAATATGCTCATTTGTCGTAGGTAGAGCCTCTGCTGCCAGTAGGCATTTATAGCCTTGACAGGGTTACCTATTACCCAACAATGATCCTATATCCTACTTGGAGAAATATACGATTTTCAAAGGGAAATCCATATCCACACTTGGTTCTTTTTATTTTCTTTTAATTCTTAAAGAACAATGCCTTGGTTTGATAGCCAAATTATGACAGTGCCACTCACTTGAACAAGCTGGCTCATGATGAGACCCCTTGTCTTTTGATTGTAACAATCTCGAGTCATTGCCCTATTGTGGTATGTAGTTTTAGCAAAGTCAGCAAGCTATAATATCTATGATCATGATAAGTCGACTCGTGATGAGACCTCTTATTCTTTAAGTTAAAGTGTATTGCTGGATTATTCCTTGAAGCTCGTAATTCCCTAGGTAGGGAGGAAGTCATTGTTTCCTTAAGAATAGCTCTGGATGAAAATGGTAGATTTTTTTGGAAAGAGCTTTTCTACAGAGAATATTTGTTTTGTTTTTGATACCTTTCAATTAACTGATGTAAAACAAATTCCCACTAAGGTAGCTTTTTATCAAAATTTACAAGGTTGAAACTAGTATCATTTTTAGGCTTATAGCCTTTGACTATATCTTTGAATAATAATGACCAATTTCCTAAATTAGTTCTATTTATAGAAGCAAAAAAACAAAACTTAAAAGAAATACTAGTCTTTTTAGTGAATTCCAAATGTAACCATTTACAACTGGTTTTATTATCAAAATAAAGGATAGACTAATTTACAAAAATAGAAGAATGATCTGCCTATTAATAGGTAAAGATTTTATTTTTCCTATTAAATCTTGTAACATAAAAGTAGATGGACCTATGATTTCTGCAATTTGGAAAGGCCTAAGCTACATTTGTTGGAATTTTGTATGTTTGCCCTTTTCCTCATGAGCCTTATCCCACTTTAAAACTAGATCTCCAATCTGAAAGTCCTTTCTGGATATCATGTTTGAATCAAAGGAAGATTTTACTAATGCTTGGTGATAAGCATGAGTTATTTTAGCTTGTTCTCATTTCTCTTCTAGCTTAAGGATTTGCAGTTGCCTTAGTTGTAAGGAAGAAGTTGGTGTTTCGTCAATAAATTGAACTAAGGCCAAAGAGGGGATTGTTGGATGAGTTGGAAGGACTACTTCTTTCCCATAAACTAAACTAAAGGGAGAAGCACCTATGGAGGCGTTCTGCGTTATTTGGTCCGCCCATAGAGCATATATTAAAGATTTGTTCCAATTCTTATGATTTTGATCGATGGTTCGCTTAATGATTCTAATTAAATTTTTATTCGTTGATTTAGCTAATCCATTCCCCTGTGGGTAATAATTGGTAGAGTATTTAAGCTTAAAACCTCTTTTGAGTGCAAATTCAGTCATAACATTGCCAGAAAAATATGATGCCTTATCAAACATTAAAGCATAGGGTAAACCACCTAGTGATTATGAATTGATCTATGAAATCAATGATGTGTTCAGCATTAGCTGTCGTGAGGGGATCTGCTTCTACCCATTTAGTGAAATAATCTATAGTTGTAAGGATATACCTATGCTGTTTAGAAGAGTGAGGAACAATCTCACATATTATATCCAATCCCCATTGATCAAAAGGTTGATCGATATTGACTGGTTGCAAAGGAAATGATGGTTTCTTTTGTCTTCCTACAGCAGTTTGACAAATTTGACATTTCCTTATGTAGCTATGTGCATCTTTGAATAGTGTAGGCCAATAGTACCCAGAATGCAAAATTTTATGTGCAGTAGCATCTCTAGCATAATGTCCACCTGCTGGTCCATTGTGGAGTTCCTGCAACACCTTTTCGGCTTCATATTTCTCAAGACATCTAAGCAGGACAAAATCATAATTCATTCTAAAAAGTACATTGTTTACGAGCTGATATTGCTTAGCCTTCAATATTAGAGCTATTTTCTTTGTATAATCTAGATTTGAAGGAGTGTATCCATTTTTAAAATAAAATATGATATCAGCATACAATGATTCAATATCGTTTAGACTTACTTCATACATTTGTATTTCTGATGATGATGTTTCGGAAATAAGTGATGCTTCAGACAGCATTTTGCAAAAGCCTTGACCTTTTACAATATTTGCGAGCTTAATTTCAGTGTCATATTCTTGTAAGGAAGTAACCCAATTGGCTCTTTTCTCACCCACATCTTTCTGTACTAAGAGATTTCTTAACGCTAGAAATGGTACTATGATTTTTGTATGGGTTTTAAGCAGAAAGGGTCTGAAATGTTTGATCGCTTTAAAAACAACATAAGCTTGTTTCTCGACGTCTGAATAATTTAATTCAGCCCCTTGTAGATTTGAACTGAAAAAGGCAATTGCAGCTTCAACCTTGTCTTGATTTTCTTGAGTGAGTATTGCAGCATATGATCTATCAGAGGAAAATGTATATAAAATGAAAGGATCAGAAAAATTTGGAGTTGCTAATGATGGAGCATTTACAATTGCTTGTTTAATCAGATTGAATGCTTCATATTCATCTTGGCCCCATTTGAAGATTGAATTCTTTTTAATCATTGCTTGTAAGGGAGATACGATTCTTGAAAAGTCGAGAACAAATCTCTTTACAAAATTAATCTGGTTGAGGAAAGATTGCATAGCTTTCTTGTTGTGAGGCAAGGGTATTTCAGAAATCTCCTTGATTCTGTCGGGATCAATATTGATTCTAGATTTTGACACTATAAATCCAAGAAGTTTTCCTTCACTTAATGCAAAAAGAACATTTTTGGATTAAGTGAAATTCCATACCTTTGACAACGTTGGAAGATCTGTTTTAAGTCTCTGAGATGATTACCTCATTTTTTAGAATATACAGTTATATCATCCAGGTAGATTACTACTGATTTGTTTACTAATCCCTTAAATGTGATGTCTATGGCCCTTTGAAATGTGGCGCCAACGTTGATTAGACCGAAAGGCATCTTTTGATATGCATAAATACCCCATTTGGTTCTGAACGTGGTCTTTAATTGATCATCGGGTTGGACCAAAACTTGGTTGTAGTCGGAGAAACCATGCAAGAAGGACGTTAATTCTGATCCTGCAACAGATTGTAATATTTGCTCCATGGGAAGCAAAGGAAAATTATCCTTTTGGCAGGCTTTGTTAAGATTTCGAAAGTCAATGCAAAAATGTCTCTGTTTTTCTTTCTAATGGGAACCATATTGGAAACCCATTTAGAATGTCAAACATGAAAAATGATTTTGGCTTTCAATAATTTATTGAGTTCAGATTTAATCTGGTTCTCTAGATTAGGATGGATCTTTCTCAGCTTTTGTTGGACAAGTTTTTTATCGTTTATCATTGGGATAGTATGTTGAATGATAGAGGTGTCGTAAGTCTTAAGTTCATCATAGTTCCAAGCAAAGACACTTTTGTATTGTTTTAGGAGACGAACATACGCTAATCTTTTTTCAGGAGTTAGGCGAAGACCTAGATTGATATTCTATGGCTTGGTATCAGTTCCTAGATTTAATAATTCATAGTTCAGAGTTGAACTTTGAAGTTTTGAATTGGTAGATATTTTGAATCGATCTTTCAAATCATATAAGTCTTTTGATTTGACTACTGATTTTGGCACAACATTATTAGTGCTATCTTGTTGCAATTGTTTATCATGTTGGTCCCCATCTATTATCTGATTAATGTAAGATCCTTCTAATGTGAGGAAACTTGCAATATCAGGATCATCGTTGAAAATTCTCCAATTGGTAATGTTATCGGAAATTTAGGGTCTAAAGATTAATTCAATTGAGAATCTATCTGGGTTATAGTCTTCTGAGGGAATGAGTTTGGAAGCCACGTTTGCTAAGAGGTCAGCACTAGCATTTTTGAGTCTGGGAATTGATGAAATATTGAATGATATAAAATGTTCAGTCAGATCTTGTACTAAAGATTGATAATGCTTTAAATGACCTAATAGACAATGTATAGTATTTCGTACCAATCTGATAACAATTTCAGAATCTCCGAAAACTTGTAGATATTTGATATCTAATCCGATTGCTTTGTATAATCCTTGGACTAAGGCCTCATACTCTATAATATTATTGGTGAATTTGAACTCGAGTCTACAAGTTAGCATAGTTTTGTTTCCCTCTGGACTGATTAATGCGCATCCTGCTTCTGCTCCCTTGTTAGACTTAGAACCGTCAAAAAATAACTTCCAAAATAAAGATTTATTTATAGGAATATCTACGAAATTAACACATTTAGAACTATCTGTTTGAGAAACATTTTCTACTTGAGATAAAATAGAATGTTCTAAGTAAGGTGAAGTATGAGTATTAAAATTTCCTAAGAAAGAATCAACAGAATAGTTTCCAATTATATTGTTTTTGTATGCTACAGGTTCATTTTCTCCTTCCAATTTTGTTACTATGTATTTCTGATGTCTTTCTCGCTCAATGTTTATCTGATTTGGTTTACCATTGTAAGGGAGCCACATGTGCGACCAATTGGTTGCAAAGTATCCATGAAGTTCTTCAGACTAGTCTTTGCTAAGAATGAGGCCATAAAATTCTAGAATGTCTGCAACTAAAATATCGATAACTTGGCATACCTTTGGGTTAGATGACAGCCTTATGGTAACCTGATTTAGTTCGCTGATCACTTCCAGCTACGACCGGTCTAGCTGAACTATGTGCACTGCAGATTTCTGAGGTTGAATGTTAAATTTTGCACATATTGATTTAGGTAAGATATTAGATGAAGCTCCTGAATCCACTAAACAATTATGAAAATTTTTGTTGAAAACTTCATAAGTAAGAAGAAATGGGGGAGTATGATATCTTAACCTTCCTCTGATTAGAGCGATATTGTTTGGATCAACTTTATTACTCACATTAGTTGGAGGTTTTCCCATCTCATGGGAAGCTTGCGAGATTACAACGACAGGAAGAGGTGCAACTGGTATTGCTTGTAACTCTTTCAAAAGTATTTTTTTGCTAATGCTTTAACTTGCTCAACTCATAAAAAGTGATGTTAGCCCTAGTCTTCTTCATGTCTCGTATGATATTGTACTCCATCTCATCCGAAACAATCAATGTTTTAGATGGAGTTGGTGAATCCATTTGGGCTGGGCTTGTTTGAGTCACTTTGGGTGACGTTTTCTTAGCTGCGAATTTATCCTTAGTCATTGAGCTTGCGCTCTTTGGCTTAGGATTAGGTTGAGGAGGATCGAGTTGATTTCTACTTCTAGTACTAACCAGAAATGCCTCTTGATCCTCTTCATCTAGGAGGATGAAATCCCACATTCCTTGTACTTCTACAACTTCTTCTTCATCGGTAGGTTCTTCATTAGAAACTTCCTCTTCATCTTCTTTTGATTCAACATTTGTAATAACATTGGGAGGCTTTGAATCAGTCGAAGGATTTCTTCTATGAGGCTTATAAGGATTTTTAGAAGAAGTCTTTGCTACTTGTTTCTTAATATCAACCATTTCATTAGACATGGTTTGCAAAAATTTCTGCAATCCTTCTAGATTGAATGGTTCTTTCGATTGTTTTTTCTTTGGATCTTCTTTAAAAGTAACCTTCTTAGATTTTCATTCATCAACAACATTTTTCCTTTCTAAGGCTATGATATGTTTCTCTACCCCTATTGCTTCCTTCATATTGTTGGATAAATTTGTTTTGTTAGCCCTATCTACGAAGATTTCTATGTTTGATGGTAGAGGAGATATATACCATTCACTTCGAACTTCTTCGCTAGGCTTGCAAGTGGTAGGAATTTTATTCAACAATTTATTGAAACGTGAGTTAAAATATTTGATAGGTTCCCTTGACTCAGCCTGAAGGTTAGATAGGTCATTGATCAGTGTTGCAGTAGACCTGTCATCACCGAACTTACTCAAAAATGGTTCTTGGAAAATATCCCAACTAGTAATAGATCCGAATGGTAATGAAAAATACCATGATCTAGCTGCTCCTTGCAAAGTGTAAGGAAATATTCGGACAACAACGTCTTCATTAGTAACCCCATTGAGATTTATAGATAACATAAAGTTGTTTATATGTTCTTTTGCTAGCAAACCCACTTCAGGATTAAACTTAGGCAGCCATTCTTAAGGATGGGCCGGTATTTGACTCAAGGGTGCAGGCATTAAGACTACCCCTGGGTTATTCCATGGAGATTGGGCCATCGTTGAACTACTAACAAAGAAAAGTGTAGAAGATGTTCCTTGCGGTTGGGAAGATGAGGATATTACAGTTCCATATGATTGATAAGGAGATGTTAAAGTTCCAGTGGTCTGGTGGACAATAATATGAAGTGGAGGGGTGGATGGTTGACTTCGCAGTGGAGAAGTTGATATGAATGATGATGATGAAAGAGTCTCGCTATCAGACCCTTTAGGTGATTTCCTTGCTCTCTTCCTTGTAAGTAGAGGTAACTCAGTTGGTTCAATACCAAACTTTTCACTCTTCAATCTGGTAAGAGGATGAGAAGGGTTATATTGCGAAGTCACACTACCTTGACATTTTTCAGATTTTTTAGGTGATATAGAAAATAGTTGTAGTTTATGAATCAAAGATTCAACTTCAGGAGGTTCAATAGTAGATTTCTTTGAAATGTTCGGGTTTGTGGCAGTGGTTGTTGTTTTATTGACTTCTTGCTCAAGATTTAAATATTCTAAATGCGATGGAGAAGTCAAGGGAGATGGTGAGGGTGATTTACTCTCAGAATGGCATTTAGATTTAGATTTACTTGCGATTCACAGTTCGAGGCCCTGCTTCTAGCACCAAATATGTTGAAGCCCCAATAATCAGGTCTAGAAAAAGGGGGATACCCACCCAGTCTGGACCTTGGTTAGCAGCTCCTTTTCTGTTTGGTATAGTGGGTCCAACTGGGGATATGGGACTAGTTTCCCAATTTATGTGTGTGTGTGTGTTGAGAATTGATATTTCCTTCCTAATAATTTCTAAGTAAAAGGCTTTTATTCTAAATATATTTTATCAATATGCAATTGTATTCTAATGAACAAAAATATCTAATTCTAAAACTAACCCGGTATTTAATCTTTGAATTATGCAATCTAAAATAATTTCAAATGGCAATTGGTAATAAAGATCATTCAACTACTATGAGAAAAGAATTCAATAAAGATAAACCATTTCGTATAAAAAGTTAGAGGAAACAATTGTGAAAAAAATATTGCATAATAAGTTATTCATATATTAAGCATGAATAAATAGCTATCACTGTACAAAAGTGCCAAATGATAACTCAAGCATTCAAGCATTCGTATATAAATCACTGAACTTGAATATCACCTCAACGCATAAGCAAAAATTGTTAAGAGATAAAAGTACCATTTATAATGAGTTCTACTCATAGCTTCAGCAATAATGATCTATCTCTTCTTAGTCTAACATCCACTAAGAGTACAAAAGTGAAACGTCAGTTGTAGATATTAAACGCAGATATCAATAAATCCTGTTCCATTCATTCATCAAAACCTCCTCAGAGGGTGCAAAAGTGTATGTTTTGAGGACAAGTTTTTGAAAAATTTCAAGACTCTTCTCTAAATGCATGAGAAGGGTTTAAATACTACTAACTAAATCTAAAAATAAGTTATTACAAAAATGTAGGATGCGGTTTAAATGACCGTCCTCATTTTAGGCAAAAATAAAGCAAAATTAAAACTAAAACTGGCAACTAACTATCTATGTATCTGTTCCTTGTAGTCGCAAGCGTTCAGTATTTTCTTGAGGAGAGTTGGCTGGCCGACCTCTGACTTTAGCTGTCCTGTGAAAACAAAATCGGCAAGTGCTAGCGCCATCTTCTCGGAAAAGTTAATGATACATTTGAGAGTCATTCATAGGCCGTGTGGTTTTACCAAGTACATCTAGTAAGAATCCCAATTCAACTTGGTTAACCTTTTGATGGACTCTGCTCTTTCTTGAGCCTTCTGTTTCCATCTTGTCTATAGATGCTGTACATTTGGTAAATAGCTTGGAATGGTCTTTGATGTTTACATACCACCTTAAGAATTTCTCCGATAAATACCACATGTTTTAGAGCTCAGGTTTTGCCTTTAGCCTTTAACATTCCTTTTCTACACTTTACTAAGTTTACAGGCGAGTGAGTAATCTGAGGCTTTCCTCTTCAAGGGGTTTTGCCCAGTGATGCATGATTAACTGCCTCCGTTTCTCGATCCAGGCTTCCCTGGTGCTATTTTTCACCTCTTGTGTGCTTTTGTTAGAAGATGTAAACCTTAAATTTTGTGGAAATAATGACTCCGTGAGTCCTTGGTTTTGAGTTTTAAATTGTTTGTTTGTGATATCAGCACTATCCAGTACCCATTTGACCATGTCTGTGTATGGAAGAATTTTGGGCCTCGCTACTATCCGGTGCAAGAATGAACATGCTAGTTCTGTAATCGATGCCTGAGATGACCCACGTGAATCTGCAGTCACTGTAACCTCCATTACTCTAGGGTTTTTCTCCTCGAGTAGGCTGTGCATGCTTTCCCAAGTAGTAACACCGACATCTCTATTACAACTGGTATCTGTGTACAAGGGTGTCATTTCTTTATCTTCAGAACTCGGAGCTTTACCCTTCTTTCCCACCATAATATTCTGAACAATGTTATGTATAATTCTCTGTTCTTTGCTCCTGCAGTTTACAAATGAGGTAAGAGTAAAGATAAGAAAACGGTGATGAGAAATCCTTAAATGCTGAAATCTTATGAAATATATCACCCTACGTGAAATGGCCCTTCGATCAGATCAAAACCTGTTTCATTAATGATTACCAACTAACTCATTAATTATCATTAACGTGCATAACTTTTTCGAATGGCGAACCCTGAAGATCTGTGATAAGGCGATTTTGTGATTTGCTTCGCAATATCGCAGATCGCAATATCGTTGATTCATTCGTGTCTAGAAATCATCTATTACAATGTGTTTTTTACGAAATGTGATTTGCAAGATGCGCCATCGCATATCGGCGATTCGAGGCATTTCACTTTAAGTGATATTTGAGGCATGCGATGCGATGAGTGCCTTTGGCGTGTGATTTCGCATCGCGATTTCGTAATCTTAGGATTCTTCTTGTAGGAAGGCATCCATTACCTTTTTGCAATGCGACGCTCTTTATTGAGAAAGTGGTTTTATTTGAACTTTATCATAAAACTTAAGTCTTTTTAGATTTTTCAGGTATTCTCCTAAGTTTATGATAGTAAGTTTTATTCAAAAAGGGAATACAAGCACTAATTTATTTTTTTTATTTTTTGAATAAGGGTCCCCTCTTATTTAGTATTAGTGATAAAACTAAATAAGAAGGGGGGTTGTTGCTGGCCACAACACAACTCTACTAGAGGACTTCTTATTCCAAGATGACCAGAGAAAGAATCCATCTATATAAGAGACGTTAGATTCATCTTTCTCCCAAGTTTCAAATAATAAAATAATATCATTATCACTCAGGTTCAAACTTAACATAGGACCTTTATGCCATGGAAAGCCACAATATTTCCAAAAGAGTATCTAGGGTGTTGTCACCATCTGCAAAATTCATTTTTAGTTGTCAAAAGGGTGCAAAATGGGAGAAAATATTTCATTCATCTCCCAATATGGAAAAGCTCGCAAAGCTAAATTGAAGTTACCCTTGTAAAACCAAAAGACAAAGAGAAAATACCTAAGGGTAAAATATCGGGTACTAGCATATCAGTGATCCCACAAATCGACAATCGGAGGTTGTAGCATGTGTCCATCAAAATGAAATCAACAATTGAAAACCTTGTTTTAAGGGGCTCCAATATGGGGTCTGGCCTACGGTCACGAGGAGCTCGAAAGGACCAAGGGTTAAGTAGAAAAGGCGATCAATTTTCATCGATTGGCAAAGTGAAATGTTGTGCACCAAAGATAAATCACTAATTGGAATTCACCAATAGAGGAGGTCTGATATAAGGGTTGGCCCATGGTCAAGAGGAACCTAAAGAACCAGGGGGAGAAAGAAGTTTACAAGGGAATGATAGCCCCCAACAGGAACAAAAGGCCTTAGAGCCTTAAGGCTAAGCACTAGGTCACAACCCTCAGTCCTATGGTTAGAAATGTGGGAAGGGCTAAGTAGAAGGGCCTTGTCATATCAAAGGTTGGAAATCATCAAATTTGAATACTACACTAATGTGAAGTCTGTGATATGGAATTTCTCCGATAAGGAAGGATGGAGCTTTAAAGCCATATCGGTTGGCAGGTATGGTATTTAAGGCATGGAGTAGTTGGAAATCAATATGACCTATTTCTCTGGAATCCCATAGGAAAAGAAGCCAAGGACTACATGGGTAGCAAAAATGAATTAGATTGATATGCGTGCATGTCTTCATGTAATAAATGGAGGTACCAGACTCAGGAAGACTTAATTTCTTAACAAGGATCTCCTCACAGTCAGAAAATATAGGAATACTAGACCAATATTTGGTTCTACTCTATGACAAGCCAACACAGTTGATCGATACCAACTCCAGAGAGTGGTGAACCCAGATAGCTAAGGCGAAAGCGACAAGAATCGACTGAGCAACATGAAACACAGATCATGGAAGAGATGTGGCCTAATAAGGGGAATTCTCATAAGTGGCACAGAGATACTTCCTCCATCATCATCCAATTTTCCTTTTGCTATTATTTCTATAATTTCTGTTTATTCTGTATGTCTTACACTTTAAAGAAGGAATCAAATCCTGATTAGAATCATTATGAGTAGCAGAGCTAACACATGCTAAGATAGCTAGTCAAATTGAATAGTTGGCCCTTGGCTGAGATGTTTTGTAAATGTTAATTCAAATCTCCCCATATTATTATAAATAGGTGAAACAAACACTTAGAAATCATTCCAGAATTCTGCACCGATAGGTCCAAATTTTGTGATTCCACTTTTGGTTCTACTTAACTCTTCATGAGGGACTTGAATGATATCTTGCTAAATGTAATGATATGGTGATTTGGACTCGAGGATTAATGAAAATTATTATGTTGATTCCTATCAAAGCAATGTGAAATATGTTCTATCCTTTTTTTATGACTTCATGTATGTTTTTTCTCCTCTGAAATAATGTAATGAAGTTGCAGGTTTCACCGTTGTTCATGGTTGTATATTTGTTGCTAAGTAGTATGTGTACCTGTGTTCGCTACAGATTTATTTATGCACCTATAATGTGCACATATTTACTTAATGTTATTTGGTGATAAATGTATCCATGATTAGTGCTTCATTGTTTCTACCATTCCACCTCTTCAATATTCCATACTTATGCCAGAAAATTGTTGCTTAGGATTTTCGTTTTGTTTACATCCCTATGCATCAAATCCCATCCTTTCTTTCTTCCTCTTCATGTTACTACAATGCCAATATTAAGGCTACCTGTTACTGTGAGTCGAACACCAGAATTAGTCATTTCTCTTTGAGATGAACTAGATCTACCCCATGTGCATTTAGATCCCTCTATGTGTTTGAGTCTACTGTAATGAAAGACTATTGAACCAAGCCCGTTTATTCTCTTTTTCCAAGTATGTGAAAATTGGAGTGTAGAAGAAATCCCAACTCATAATATCCAAAGCACTCCTCTTTTTAAGATGTCCTAGGAACTAGTCTACAATCAACCTAGAGGCTCTCTCTAGGGAGATTTTTATATCTCCTGAAGAACTTGCGCTACAAGTGCTAGAAAAAGCAACAACATATTTCAAAAACTTAGCGACTCCACTATCTATATCTTTGTTTGGTCATCCTTTCTTTCAAGCAGCCTCATACTTGCTCTAATGCTAAACAGCAGAAAACTTCCACTGCATTTGAACTTGAGAACACTCACTTAGAGGGGTTTTCAAACTGGATCAAATTATTTGCCAACAAAACTGCCCCATTGGGTTTTTCTTATATTGTTGGTCATCCCAATCAATTGCCTTCATATCTAGAATGGGAGACATATTTTCCTAGATTCATTGGAGACACAGATAGAAGACCAGACCAGAACCTCAAAGATATTCGTGAATGTATGGAACAACGGGGTATTGTTTTTGAAGATGTGAAACCTAAGTTGTTCATGCATTCTTTAGAGGGAGATGATAAAGTTTGGTACAAAAAATACCTCATGGAATCATATCTTCTTTAAAGAGATTTCACTTAGCGTTCAATCATTATTGCAGAAAATATTGTCCACAGGATGCTCTGTTTGAAGATTGTTGTGAACATTATAATATTGAAAAAAAAATAAGCTTAACGATCTTGCTGAAGATGTGTGTGAGACTTTTTTACAAGAATACATCTACTAACATCGAGAAGCATTTCCTGGTGATTAATAAAGTAAAGAAAGAGAAAATGTTGAGTTGCCAACAAACCCTCAGAGATCTTATTCAGCCAAAGTTGATGATTCTCCTTCTTGTGATGTGTATGAATCTGATGGAGAGTCAAGTGATGCAGAACCACAATAGTCTCTGGTATGGGAAGTTGCACAAAAAGAGGGGGCCCACCAGGAGGTTGACAAAGAGGATCCAATTTATGACCCACATCCTTCAAATGGAGAACGAGTTCAAGAAATTGATATTAAATTCGATGAAGGTTTTTCGATCTATTACTCATATGATTCAAATGAGGATGATATGGTTGCATATTTTTAAAGGGATCCAATTACAAACAATAAGACTACTAACAACAAATCCTTTAAGAGGAGCCCAAAGTTGAAGAGAGTTGAAGAGCCAAAATGACTATCCCTGCCTGTTACAGAAAGATTCCTCCCTAGAATCTGCTCAAGAAAGGGATACATCTATAAATTTTTCTCATCATTTCCCTGATCCATTAGCTTAATACATGGAATATTTCTTTGGACTACAAAAATATACATCAATTCCAAGGTATGTTCAAACCATTGGTCTAAAGCTCTTATGGGGTGCATGCACATGTTAGCCATTGATTATCATGAACAAAACCCCATTAGAAGGTTCTAAGAGTAGATTAAAAGAGTTGAGAATCAAATACCAAGTTGGGGGGACATAACAAAATTTTTGTCCAAAGATTTCTTATGGTACATGCTTGTTTTAATTGTTGAATTCTTAGAGAATGAAGGAATTAGGTCCAACATCCAAATTTTGACTTGCTTCCATTGGAGGGATGAACTCACTTAGGTGAATTTATGCCCAATACATAAGTAGGAATTATATATAAATAAGCTCATTAGCTAAGAATTTATTTTCCACTTCTTAGAATTTACTTTTCTATGTTTTAGTTTGATTAACAAAAGGCCCCCTGCAAATAAAGTTCCATGGAGATTTTCTGGTTGTATAAGTGCATTATAATTTTTTACTCCATGCCAAATGGTGAAGGCTATTGGTCTATAGGTTTTGAGCACCTTTCTAGCAAGGCAATGTCCCCAGGTGGAGCCAATGTCGTTACCCTTCGCAAAACTTGTCTTCAACTATTCAAAAGGTGCAATTGGGTAGAAAAGTTTGTAGCCATATTTAGGGTCACAAAATCAGTCCAAGATTGATCGGACCTCCTCCAATGGGTAAACCTTGGAATTAGATTTCCAACAACATATAGAACTCCTCAAATGGACCCTGGAATTAGAATTTATAACAAATTGGAGCTGCCCTTGAAAACCAAAAGACAAGGAGAAAAGGCATCAAGGGAAAGTCCCACAAATCAACAATTGTAGGTCTTGACATTCTCCAAAATGACCATTATAAAGAATATTCCCAGAAAAAGGGCCAGCAATGTAAAATAGTTGAGGGAAACCAAACTAGATTTACAAAGGAAATCAGCCAAAAATCCAGGGGCACGTGGGCCGTTTCTCTCTCCTCTGATTGAGGGGCTCAGGTATGGGGGCTAGCCCATTGTCAAAGGAAGGGCGCGAAACCAAGGGTCAAGTGTTATAGGAAATCCTACAATCAATGATTGCAAGTTGTTGAAGGTCACACCAATGGCACGCTTGGAAACCACCAATATACCGATTGCAATACTCCGGGTGGGTGCAATTGGCACTCGCAATGTTGAAAGGGTTGTCCAATGTAAAGTTCAAGGATTTCACTGATATGCGAGATTTTTTCTAAAAAAGGAATGAGTCCCCTAGAAATGTTGTTATAGACATATTTGGGCACTGTAACCCTAATCAGATATGTCGATAAACCAAGGGCTCTTAAACCCCTAAAATTTTTGTTTCATACCCTAAAGGATCATGGTCAACTAATTACATCATTTCCCAGAAGTTCCACCTAAAAAACCACTCAGAACTGGCCAAAACTGGACGATAGAGACTACTCCATGCTTAGGGTACGATGCATACTGGCTGCTACACATGGCAAAGGCAGTTTCTAAGTGAAACCCAAAGAATCTTCTAGAAACTGCTCATACGACACTTGCCTGTCTGAATTCGACCAAGGATGAGTAAGAGATCAATGAAATCTCCAAGTGGAACCAAGAACTATCAGTTTAATGACACTAATAAAAAAACGAGAAGCTCACTCACCCCTTTGCAAATATCTATAAATGGATCCCTCGGCTGAGAGATCTAGAGGCTGGAATTTTGTAATTTGTAAGGAAGTGATTTTAGTTTCTCTTTAAGAAGAAACATTGTATTTTTGGGTGATCTTGTTTTTCATGAGGTGAAGAGGGCTTTCATGCTAGGAGGATGATGCTAGATCAGACAACTGGGTTGTAATCCTCTCTTCTATTTCTACTATCAATAAAGTTCTTTGAGTTTTCCTCCATATAATGATGTATTTGTGAATATTGTTATTTGTGGATGCAATTGTATGGTTAATGTATTTCTGATTCTGCATTGTTTATGATATCATAGATCGAGATGCTTTGATGGTGTTTTGTTGCTTTGCCTCTACAGGTATTCTCTAAAGCGGGACAAGTAGGAGAAGAGTGGCAAGCTCTATCAAGGGAGAGAGGAAACAAGCAAGGAGCCAAGTGAAAGATACAGGTTGGTCTTCTTTTCTTCTCTCTTATCTATCATACATAAAGGAAATCTTGAAGCTCTTTGAATTGTTTGTTTCCAAGATAGCTACCCATCTTAGTGGGACTAGCAGATCGAAAAGACACTAGTTTTCCCGCCAAAAAAATTGTGAATCCACTGGGGAATGAATAGTTTGTTTGTTTGTTACTGTTGTTTGCTTTATAAACTACAGACAGAGCCTAAAGTTAAGCCAGCTAGCCCTCGAACGACGTTTTCTATGCAACTGCAAAGTAGATAAACACTGCTTCAGTCAATCTTCGGGTTGGTTTATGAACTGATCATCTAACTTGCAAACATCCTAAGTGACCTTGTGGTAGCTCAATAACCTCATAAGATCATACCCCTGTACTTTTTTTTTACTGTCTATCATATCTCAGCCTAAATCACTGAACTTAGGTGCAAATTTTGAGTGAAAACCAAAATCAGTTTCATTCCCTGGTCCATTGCATTGTCTGTAACTAGCAGCTTGGATGCATCGCACCTCTTGTGTGTTGCAGGTGAGATGCATCCCTGTTTCCCTTAAGGACAATCACGATGATTGAATGATATTGTTTTCTTGTCTAGAATTTGGTTTTTTCTTCCTTGTTTTCAACTCTATTTAGTAGTTTTGCTGCTTATGATCAATATATCATTGTTGAAGCCTTCTTCCTTTACATTATTTAGCCTCCAGTGATCAAGATTTGTGAATGTGTTTTATGTATTTTTCATCATTTACAGTCCTCCTTTGTCAAGAGTAGCTTAATCGAACTGTCGTTTCTTAATTCAAAGGTGTCGTAACTGTCGCTTTGAGTCAAGAAAAAGAGTTTCGTAAAGTCTTCCTCTTTTAGAATAGTTGATTGTACTTTTGTCATTGTATTTGATTTGAATAGTCAATATTTGAAGTGTTGAAAATAGTTTCCATTCGAAATTGAAAGTGTCGTCTTAGTCTTCGTTTCGTTTTGAAAAGAAATTGTTGAAGTGTTGCTTTGAAGAAAATAGTTCAGATCTGTACTTAGTTTTCTTTTTTGGCATTCTCACATTAAGGAAACAGAAAAACAAATACATGCATGGGCATTTGCATTTAGACTGCATGCAGAAAAAGATTTAGGAAAAGTGCATTTAGTGTGTGCTCTCTGCTCTCTATTGAAAGAATCGTACTCTTCTATCCTTAGTAGCCAGGATTTTCATACTAAAAGAAAACAAATGACTATTTATCATTTTAGATTGCATATTTAGGAATTTTACATCTACATCACGCGGTGAACCTTGAAAAGAAAACTTATAGAAATATCAACTCTAAAATAAACCTCAATGAACATAAAAACGCTTTGGAACCTAACACAACACATCTAGAAGTCTAGGCTAGAGACATATTCTAGCGTTGTAAAACCTGGTAACTATCATTTTCATCGAAGGTTGGGTGATTCCTCCTCTTTGATACGACAAGTGCTAGTACGGGCTTGTGCTCCCCATACCGTCAAGTATATATTGGGAGACCACAATAGACTGATATCCTTTATCCTTACGAAGTCATGTCTACTGCCCTATCGATCGAAATGCACTGAAAATAGCATTCGAGAAGATTGACTGTCGTACATAAAGTCCTTGGTAAGTTCTCTTTAATTTTCCACCAAGGTGTATATTGCAGTTTTGCGATTGGTTTGGTAATCTCTCTATCTAGATTTCTAGAGTAGTCACTTTCATTCCTTTTCGACTCCTTAAAAGAAAAGGTCCATTTGAGCACTTGTCACTTTAGGCTCATTAAAAATCGAAGGTGACTAGAGTCATATTTAGCTTTTTCTCGACTCTTAAAAATTGAAAAAGCAAAGTTGTGTCAAATCATCATAAAATTTATTTAATTCAGAATAACACTTTTCCCTTTAATTTTGAGTTGATCAAGTAATCTGCAATCGTGGAAGAAAGTCAATCAAAACCCCATCATTCGTGGAGACTAGTGAGTTAACTGTCTTTGACTCTGGAAAAAAAACCATTCCGGGTGAAACGGTCTCGTTTAACTGAGTCCACCTCTCTTGGTTTATTTGAAACTTGTGTTTCAACATCATCAGAGACTACCATTACTCCAATCATTTCTGGTACATCTACCTTTATAGAAGAATTTCCCCAGTTACAAGAGGACATTAGCACTGATCCTAGTGTAACAATAGATACCTCTATACCTGAAACAACTCCATCTAGAGCTGATCCAGAAATTGAAGCTCACTTACCTGAACATCTGGAAGTTGAGTTCCATAATTCAGAAGGTGTCACCCCTCCAGTATCTATCACTGCTAACACTATACTTTCTTCGGCCCCAGAAATATTTTATGGACCAGACGACCTACCTCTTCCACCTAGACTGATTGCTATAGAAGAAGTTGTAGAGGATTTTCCATCCAATACTCCATTGAATTTTGGAACTACGATTCACCTATATCCTTCTATTCCTGAAGTTAGTTCTTTTAATCACCCTTCATCGCAAGTTCCTGTCGAATCGCTAGGAAAACTTTTGGATAGACTAAACATGTCTGAACAACCATCAACATCTAGGACTATGTCATCTGATATAGTAGAAGCGGAGCCTCCTCCTGCTACTTCAACAATGTTTGCTGGTATACCATTTGTCCCAACTAGATATCAGTCACTAGATGGAGTCCAATCAAGGACTGTTTCGATGACATGGTCTGTGCCCATTGGTTCCTCCGGAATCCTATCTAGCATTTCTTATGTTGAAGCTCAACAAATTGATCCTGCATACCAGTTTCAATTTGGGTAGCTCGGTCTTCAAAGACCAATCTATCCTTTGAGCACTAGATTGCCACCATATGGGGGGCAATATGTTTTTCCATTGTTCCCTCCTAGAGAATAACCATATGAGAGCTCACAACAAAATTCAGGACAAACTAGAATTACATCTGGTGGTTGGACACCAATACTGCATTAGCAACCAAGGGTTGTATTATAAATGCAACCAACCCAACCTATGTCAAATATTACCACTACACCTACTATTGTGGCTATGTCGCAAGTACAAGCACATCATGTTGTATGTCAACCTCAAATTTCTCAGGTTGCAATACAACAACCTCTTGTCTCTATGACTCCATCACGATCTCAGATTAGTGCATCCTTAACCGAAACGACTCAGGCTCAAACAGGTGTTATCACTCCACATCTTGGTCAATCATCCAGTACTAGGCAACAGCAAATGGTTCAACAACCATGGTTGGTGCAATATCAACAACACCAATTCCAGCAAGTTTACTGAGGACCTGAGCAACAAGGCACTTTAGGTAATGGACAATCGCATTTTCAAAACGGTTATCAACCATTGATCTATAGTAGTTATGTCCATCAACCTTATCAAAGTTACCAACATCATATACATTATACTGGTATGCAAAGACCTATTGCTCAGGCAATCCCATCTTATCCCAAATATGCTTTGCCAAACCTGAATCAACAGTTGCCCTTTGTAGCAACTTTAGAATTACCAGATTTGAACTGGTTAATGAATGATCTGATTGCTTACGCCCCTTGGTGGCCACTAATTCCTCATAAACGTCCCTCAGGTATTCCTAAATTCAATGGGAATCCGGGCAAAGATCCATCAAACCATGTAATGACCTTTCATTTGTGGTGTTCATCAAACACCCTCAATGATGGTTCAATTAGGCTTCGCCTTTTTCGGTGAATGCTAACTGGTCTGGCAGCGAAATGGTACATCAAACTACCTAGAGCTTCATTCAATAAATTCAGCGCCCTTGCCACTGCCTTTTTAACCCACTTTTAGTTACCAACAAGGTACGAAACGGGAACAGAACTCCTTACCAACTTTAAACAGACAACAACCACTCACATATATGATCATATTCATGAGTGGCGATGATGTTGTTGTCGAATGGTAAAGACACATGTTCCTAATCAGCTTCTAGCTGAGTGGTTTTTTAAGTCATTATTACCTTCTATTACAGAAGATGTGGTGAAAGGAGGAGTTGTCACTGAAGATAAAGTCATTGCTCGTGCACAATATTTGGACTTGATCTATACTTAGTCTGGCATGCTCTATGACAAAATCCCTGACGCTCCTAGACCAAAATTTTCTGTTCCTCCCCCTCCTAAATCAAACAGGGACTCTCATGCTGGTGATGGCATGATTGGTACCTCAAGTACACAAACCACAAAGGCTCAAACTGGTAAAGCCCTTGCAGTTTCTAGTGAAAAAGAAAATGACAAACTTCCTGCCTTGGAGGTTAATGTCGTATCATCTGACAAAGGCAAAGAACCAAAGCAACCAGGGGGCAAGAAGAAAGGGAAAAACAAAAAGAAGAAATAGGAAGATTCATCTCCTGAAAAATCTTCTTAAAACCCTACTGGGCAAAAGAAACCTAATCAGCCATGTTTCATATGTAATGAGGACCATTATACAAAAAATTGTCCACATTGAGCTGAGGTCATGAAATTTTTAGAAACTCCAAGCACCTTAGCAGTATTGACTGATTCATTTCCAAACCCAAAAACTAATCTGGTTTCTATCGATCATGCTTCCCCATCCCAAGTGCTTATGTTAGTCGTCTCGAAGCAGCAAAATGATGCTTTGATATCTACAAGGAATAAAGATTACGGAAATCAACAGATGTCAAAAAACAAGGCTATAGATCAACCCAGTGGTTCGACAACAACTTCGTCAGAAGTTGTGCCACCCATCATTCTTGAACTAACAATAAAGCCACCAAAGGGAGTAGTACATAAATCAACATTTAATCCTCGTTCTCGAGTAGCACAAAATTATAATATAGTAGAGGATCTGGCTCAATCGCCATCCACTATGTCAACACTTGAAGTACTGCAGAACTGCCCCTCCCAAAAGCAAGCTTTATTATTAGCGATAGGTGGGATTGACCTAACGAATTCCAATCTTGTGGCCTTTAACCACAAAGGATATGAACCTTAGTTACAGGCCCAACTCACTTTCCTTATACAAGTAAAAGCCCTTAACAAAACCGTTCATCGAACAATCATTGATGAGGGGGAATCTACTTGTATTATGTCACTGATTTGCTGGAGAACTTTAGGCTCACCACCCTTGTCATGATCATCAACGACATTAAAAGCATTCAATGGAAGAACATACATGCCGTATGGGATATTAAGTAACTTGAAAGTTGAACTGGGGGGCAAGACAGTAGAAATTGAAGTCGAAGTTATCGATGGAAACCTTGAATACAATATCCTACTGGGAAGGCCCTGGATTTATGCTATGGCTACTGTTGTGTCAACATATTTTAGAAAGATTGCATTTCCCTTCCAAGGCGGAATTACAATTGTTGACCAACTAACCTTCTTCCCCAACAGTTCACAAGCTACGGGAAGCATTCCCATGATCCATGGAAGCTATCAATCGCTTCAAAATGTCGGAGTAGGCCTCCTAAAAGACCCTGCCTTAATCGGTACTTTTTCCCTCCTGTCTCCGAGTAATCTGGTAGAAGTGGCCACGGTGGAAACCTGTCATATGGTATCTTCTACATCATCAAAAATTAAGAAGATTTCCAAACATTTTCTTAGCATGGGTCATCGCCAGGTATTGCCCCGAAGCCCCATATAAATTTTGTAGCAATCAATTTTATGGGCCTAGGTAGCAAACCCAAATCAACACTCATCAAGTGTTTGGATAGATAGGTCTCTAGAATATGGCACCTCTTCAGATCCTTGGTCACGTATATATTCTATAGACAAAGGAATCATTCAGTCAATGATGATAGGAGAGGAACCATGGGAAGATTACCACCATCATTTCCATCTTCAAGATAACGACGAAGAATATTCCAGCGACCTTAATCATCCTTCAGTTTTTTATTTTCGATCAAATACTATAAATACGGTGGATTCTGAGTGAAATATTTCCAATATTGAGGAAACTATCGCCATTAATATCTTGACCAAAACTAATGTTGTAGAGAATATTCATGTTGGCAAAACTTGTTCTCCTTCAGAACTGGAAATATATTGCACTTTCTTTTGTGAATTCAGAGATGTCTTTGCATGGTCATATGAAGAAATACTAGGCATCAACTCGAGTATCGTTGAGCATGAAATTAAGATGTATCCAAATGTCAAACCAATATGACAACGACTTCAATCGGTGCACCCGAAGAAAGTTGATGCCATTAAGGCAGAAGTTGAAAAACTTTTACATGTTGGTTTCATTTACCCTGTTATTCTAACTAATTAGGTATCAAATATTGTTCTTCTGATGAAAAAGCAAGGAATGATTAGAGTGTGCATTGATTATAGGGATGTAAATCAGGCTTGTCCAAAGGACAACTACCATACACCCTTCATCGACCAGATAATTGGTGAATGTGCCGGATGCAAAATATTTTCATTCATGCATGGATTTTATGGATATAATCAAATAAACATCTGCCCATAGGACCAGTCAAAGAATGCATTTATATGTTCGTGGGGCACATTCACGTACTGTAAACTACCTTTTGGGTTAAAGAACGCAGGGGAAACTTTTCAGAGGGCAATTAACTATGCCTTCCATGACATCAAA
>APFE030806334.1:156049-193862 GCA_000404065.3 Pinus taeda | reverse complement strand
TGGATTCCCTAATAAAAGCATCATTAATGTACGCTCCTGAATATCAAAAATACTTTAACCTGTATCTCACCGCAGCAAATACAACCATCACAATGGTTTTAGTACAAGAAGACAATGGAATTGAACATCCTGTTTACCGTTTAAGCTGAAACTTAAATGATACAAAAAGCAAGTACTCTTATGTTGAAAAGCTGGCTCTAGTAGCTATTCAAGAAGTACGGAGATTTTGACACTATATCCTCTTTCGCAAAACTACCATTTTCTCATATTGCAACCCTATGACTTACATTATGTCGTGTCAATTACTAGGGGGCAACTATTCAAAATGGATAGCCATTTTGCAAGAGTTTGATATGGAATTCACAAAATCCAAATCAAAGAAATCTCTAGTTTTAGTGGAGTTACTATGCGACCTCCCATCATCGTCCAATGATTCAACATCTAAAGAATCAATCATGGATGAATATCTGTTTCTGATATCGTCAAGCGATCCGTGGTATGGAGATATATTGATCTATCTCCAAACCCAAACATTTAGGCGTAATACCTCTCACTCTAAACAATGGTGTACTCAATACCAAGCCAAAGACTACATGATTGTTGGTGACACACTTTACCGTCGTGGTGTCGATACAATTCTGCGAAGGTGCCTCATGCATGAGGAGGCCGAAAAAGTCTTGAATGATTGTCATTCAGGCACGTGTGGGGGGCATCAATCTAGTTACGCTACAACACAAAATATC
Source organism: Pinus taeda (assembly GCA_000404065.3). Lineage (NCBI taxonomy): Eukaryota > Viridiplantae > Streptophyta > Pinopsida > Pinales > Pinaceae > Pinus > Pinus taeda. Next base: position 193,119 of record APFE030806334.1, on the reverse strand, counting down.
TTATGAGTAGGTTACTTCTAGCCTACTATATTCAAAGATTGCATAATCATAGTCAGAAGTTGCCATGCTTGTTAGATCTTCGACCGCAAAACTAGACTACCACGTGCACCTCTGCATCCAGTAGTTGTTGTTGGTCCATTCGCCAAATGTGGCATAGATTTCATGACATGTAACCCCTCCTCGGCCGAGGGGCATGGGTATATCATAGTTGCTGTCAACTATTTTACAAAATGAGCTAAGGCGATGCCTACATTAAACAACAATGGCGAAATGGCTGCTCTTTTCTTTTTCAATCATGTAGTCTCTAGATTTGGTGTTCCACAAGATATAGTCACAGATCATGGATCACATTTTCACAATCACATGATGGTTGAATTGGCTGCCAAATTAGGACTGTCCCACGACAGTTGTACCCCATTTAATCCACAAGTTAACGAACAAGTTGAGGCCATCAACAAAGTCCTGAAGGGCATGCTGCAAAGAATGATTGGAGTCCACAAATGAAATTGGCACTTAATCCTATACTCAGCTTTGTGGGCATATAGGACATCGGTGAGAAATGCAACCAGATTTACACCCTTTTAGTTGGTGTATGGCCTCGAAGCGGTCTTACCGATTCAGTGTGAAATTTCATCTCTCAAGCTCACAATCGATCTACTTCTCGAAAATTCGGAGGAAGAGGCTCGTTTCTTGGAACTAATCCAATTGGATGAAACCCGTCGTGATGCTGCATTAGCCAATGAAGCTCACAAGGAATGCGTCAAGGCGCAATTTGACAAAAATGTCAAACCCCGTGTCTTCTGAGAAGGTGACCTGGTTTTGCTTTACGATTAGGACTCCGATAAATTGGGAGCAGGTAAGTTCGAACCATTGTGGATGGGCTCCTACATTGTTAAAAGCATGTTAGCAAAATGAGCCTACAAGCTAGTAGATTATGATGGGATTCCACTGTCGCAACCCTGGAATGGGTTGTATCTTAAGCGTTACTATGCTTGATTAAGTATAGTAATCTCTTTATAGATATGCTTTTGTTACATTTTTTTTTTTGTCAAGAGGTATCATTTTGGTTAGGTAATCCACTTTACATTTGTTGTATATGTCTGACCTTTTGGAATCATTCGTTGGATATGCTGACAGAGCTAGTTGTAGTACGCGGAACCTATCTTCTGCAACCTGGGCCATTTTTTATCCAAGCGATGAGTTAGTGAGTTTCAGAGGGATATGTATTGGTAAATCAACGAATAACATCGCTGAGTACAGTGTGTTGATAGAGCTTCTCTCTGATGCCATCACACATGGCATATGCCGACTTGTTGTTAGGCTAGATTCGTAACTCGTCATCCTGCAACTCGCTGGCATCTATTCCGTTCGGAATCCAGCTATCTATCGTATGTTCCTGAGGATCAGGATTTTGGAAATGTAGTTTGATTCTATTCCGTATCAACACATTTCTAGAAATTTCAACACATTAACTGATTCATTAGAAAATTATGTGTTAGATAGACATTTGCAGCATTTATAAAAGAGAAAGCATTTCACATTAACATTTGCATCAGGATCACATCACTTAACCAAAATCAAACTCCGAAAATCAAAAGTACATATAATTGTTTATCGTTTTTACAAAATGTTCTGCGTCGAGGACAAAATCGGTCATACGACCCAAAAACTCAAAAATGCAGAAAAGCACCCTAAGCTAATGGTGCTGGTGATAGCAAGTCACCGCCTGCGCAATCATACGTAAGAGCCTAGTCCATTGACTCGGCACGCTATTGGTATGGCGTTGTAATCTCAGAGGTAACTTGTCAGTCCTCACATCCTGAATACCAGGGGTGAGACCCTTGACCTGATCTTGCAACACTGCAAGGGTCTCCACTATGTCCAGATTGCGAAGGACAACCCTACCTATAGCCTCTCTTGCTAGAACGACTGTTGCTACCCTTGGGCGTGCTGCTGGTTGCACTGGCCCAACATCTGCACACATATATGAGTTTTATTAGTCTTGACAACATTTAAAAAACACAAGAACATTATAAAAACCAATAAACAAAGATATGGTCATATCAGTTTACCCATAACACTCCACTGCTCACCAGCCGGTAACACCAAGTCTGGTTCACCTCGAAAATCCATCCCAATGTATTTATACTCTGTGAAGACCATCTCTTGACAATCAAACCACTCAAAGAAGGCATCAAAGAATGAAATCTGTGACTAACCGTCATGTCTGGCCATGAGGTCAACCCATCTCTGCATCAGTGGTTCCCTCGGTGCTAGCAATCCTAGTGAAATGTACTATGGTTGCATTAGTGGAATCCTCTCCAAGGCGAAAGCAGTTAGAATGGAACCATAACCAAAGTTCTTGGATCTTCCATTCTTTACCTTGGAGAACTATTCTTTTATAACCGGAAGTACTGCCTCGCACCAGTTGAATACCTTTGGTTCCAGACATTCCAGGGTGTACTACATATAAGATCTGTTGGCCAAATGAAGAGCCATGCTACTAGCCAATCTAGAAAAGGTGAATAAAATGGTCCTCAACGACCGATTAGTGACATCGCAGATACTGATCTTTCCATCCTTGCTTGGTTGAGATCCATCTCTGCAAAACTAGCGAATATAATCCCTCACAGATTCACCTCCATTGGCAGATCCCGATAGTGAGAGAGGGGCACCACGCCTCGATAACCCAGTCAAAAAGTAGATATCCTCGAATGTCAAAGGAATGGATTTGCCTCTAATCTAGAACACCTGGTTGATCGGATCCCATGCATCGAGAAGATATTGCAACAAATTGATTTGTTGCCTCATGCTGGATATGCGGAAGAATTTGAGCAAGCCACAGTTTCACAATGCAGTAACCATACCCGGATCATGTAAGGAAATCATGTCCTCTTCTTCATGCTTGCGTTCACGCCATGTAACAACCATCTTGATCTGATGAATCTCTGAAACACAAACAAAAGATGAATTAGGATCCTGATTTGGGAAAAAACAGGCAAACATTTCATGAAAAAATATTGCACAAACTTTCCCTTTTGCGCCCATCGCACCCTGCCTGTGTACAGGGTGAGATACTTACTGACTGGCCAATGAACAGCTCAGTATGCATCGTACTTTTCGACGCAGACTGGTGCGATGGGGAGAGAACGAATTCTTCAAAGACCTGGGGCCCAAAAGAAATGGAAAGCTTGCTCAAAATAAGAAAAGGATGGAATGCAATTGAAGAGCTCAAGGTTAGCTCCTACCTGGTCTTGACAGTGCGAAGAATAGTCCACCAGATCTCCTAAAATCAGCTAATGAAATATGGGGGGAAAAACACCTCCAGAGCTCCAAAAATCCCAAATTTGAATAAAATGGTAAAAATGAGAGGTAAAACTGCTTTTATGTTACTATTCACGTACTTCAAGTAAAATGTTGGGTTTTAACTCATTTTTCAGGCATGTATTTTTATTTCTAATCAATTTGATGGAGCAATTGAACAAGTTGTAGGACCATCGAAAGAATCTAGCATGTTAATGGTAAATTGAATATCTCTGACTATTATCATCAGCAATGTTTCCGCAAGGTTCAAGCTTGTTAAAAAATAAACCCGCCACTGAGCATATGTTAATGCAAGGTTCAAGCTCATTAAAAAATAAACCTGCCTTCAGTAAATGACCTCTATGATTGCCTTGCTATCAACCTTTTGAGCCTTGGTTGTGTTCTTACTGTCACCTCCATTCTTTTGGGCCGATCATACGCTTCCACTTGATTTTTTACCCTTTTGAGGAACAGCTGCGACGAGTGATTCTATTAGCCACCGTCTTTACACTGTTGTGTTTGAAAAGTTCCTAACTTACCTGGAACCAGTTGCTACCCAAAAACATCACTCGTTCCTCAAAAATGAGTTTCTTTTAATCTCTTTTTAGACTCGTAAAATATGAAAAGATTGCCGAGCTGCTGGCCTTTCCAGCTCGTTAAAGTAAGGGGAAGCACCATCCCTCCTCTACATTTTAATACTTTTTGACCTAAGGGATCATTCCATAAAAATATCAAGCGCTTGTCTTTTTCAGCTCGCTAAAGCGATCGAAAAGTCATCCCTTTCGTATTTTTTTATACTTTTTTGGACTTAAGGGATTATGCCATGAAAAAGGACTGCTAGAGTTTCCTTTTCACCTCTTTTCAAACTCTCTAAACATGAAAAGGACCAAGTTTTCTTTGTCGTTAAAATTGTTAAAACAATAGCAACAAACTTGTCCATCTGGACAAGAGCGAGTTTCACTGTCACTAGGCTCACTAAAACATAGCGACAGGTTTGCCCAAAGGGAAAATTATAGAACAAGCATATGTTATCCTCAAGCTTGACAAAAACAAAGAGGTACTAGTCAAAAATGACTAGGGAAAAAGGGAAGAAAACTTGAAGAACTTCATTGGTAGAAGGTCACTCTGGAACATGACACTTTCACTCCATCACCATGATTGAGTTGGGTTGGGTTATTTTGTTCACCAGTCACATCACCATTGGTCCTCCGTACCATCCATTTTTGGGGTTAACGCTACCAATCCATCTTAGTGTCGCTGATATGTTCAAGAGAATTCATGCAAAGAATTTACCACCCAACTAACGCCTCATCCATTGCAATACCTTCACCCTCCATTTTTCATGACTGCCATTCCTGAACCTTGTATCATCAGATCATTTTCACCTCCAGAAAATCATTTTCTTTGTTTTGTGTTGTAGATGTGGGATTCATTAAGGCCCTCCTACGACAGGTCACTTCTTATCGACATCAGCTCATTATCCAAGAAGTTGACTTAGGAACAACCCTTTCAGTACTTTGAAGCTTGCATGCCTCAATGGCAAGTTTCTCACTTCCGGTGACAGGTTTACATCAATGGCCTTCGACTGAAAGATTTCACATGGTGTTCGACATCAGATCCTATATTCACACTACGTGAATTGTACTGCAGTACCTTGAGGGTCATTATCATTATCGATGATTCCTCTTGTGCCTGTTAACAGCTTACATCATTGGCTGGTAATCAGGCAATGTCTTTCCATGTTCGACTTCAAGAACATCTTTTCACATGGATCGACTTGTACATCGAGTGGAGATTAATCAAGTTTGAAGACCCCAGATCTAGTTTCATCCATTTGGGCTGCGATATATTTAGGAAAATAAAGACATTAAATGTACATAGTAGCTGCACAGATGATCATCCAAGCTAAGGGACGATGGCTCTACAAGAATCACCAGTCTGCAACAGTGAACGATTATCTGTCCCATGTACATGAAAATGAATTTATAAAGCTGAGCATGGGAATGCCTGCCTTAGCTAGATCATGAAAATGATATGAAGATAATGTATTGTATTTTATTTTATACAGGCCACCTTCCATTTCGAATACCTCATATCCTCATGATAAATCATTTCACACGACATCAGAAGATTTACAACCTCATGCTTTAGGGGGAAATTGTTATAGATATATTTGGGCACTGGAACCCCAATCATATATGTCAATAAATCAAGGGCTCTTAAACCCATAAAAGCGTTGTTTCATACCCTAAAGGATCATGGTCAACTGATTACATCATTTCCCAGAAGTTCCACCTGAAAAACCACTCAGAACTGGCCAAAATTGGACCATACAAACTGCTCCATGCTTAGGGTGCGATGCATACTGGCTGCTACACTAGCCAAGTGTGATGCATACTGAAAGAGCCTTCTGTGGGGTGCGATGGACGAGAGTAGACAAATGGTAGAGGCATTTTGCTAAGTGGAAACCCAGAGAATCTTCTAGAAACTACTCATATGACACTTTCCTCTCTGAATTCGCCCAAGGATGAGTAAGAGATCAATGAAATCTCCAAGTGGAACCAATAACTATCAGTGAAATGACAATAATCAAAAACCTAGAAGCTCACTCACCCCTCTGCAAATATATATAAATGGATCCCTCAGCTGAGAGATCTAGAGGCTGGAATTTTGTAATTTGTAAGGAAGTGTTGTTAGTTTCTCTCTGAGAAGAAACATTGTATTGTTGGGTGATCTTGCTTTTCATGAGGTGAAGAGGGCTTTCATGCTGGGAGGATGATGCTATATTAGACAGGTGGGTTGTAATCCTCTCGTCTATTTCTACAGTCAGTAAAGTTCTTTGAGTTTTCCTCCATATAATCGTGTATTTGTGAATATTGTTATTTGTGGATGCAATTGTATGGTTAATGTATTTTTGATTTTGCATTGTTTATGATATCATAGGTCAAGATGCTTTGATGGTGTTTTGTTTCTTTGCCTCTACAAGTATTCTCTAAAGCAGGACAAGTAGGAGAAGAGTGGCAAGCTCTATCAAGGGAGAGAGGAAACAAGCAAGGAGCCAAGCAGAAGATATAGGTTGGTCTTCTTTGCTTCTATCTTATCTATCATAGATAAAGGAAATCTTGAAGCGCGTTGAATTGTTTGTTTCAAAGATAACTACTCGTCTTAATGGGACTAGCAAATCAAAAAGACACTAGTTTTCCCAGAAACAAATGCGTCCAAAGGCCATAGTGCCCAAGGACTAATCACATGGTCATATTAAGAAAAGGGGGGAAGGGGCTTCAAGCAAAATGGGCTAAAGTAGATGAGAATGCATCATTCTATAAGAACTTTTAATATAAAATCCTGATATAATAACTACCCGACAACTGAATACATGGATTTAAAGACATGGTGGGTTAACAACTGAGACATTGAAGAAGGATATAGAGCATTCAGAAATCAGCATGGGTTGACCTTGTAAAGCCACATTGTGACAAGAAATGAGGGTCAACACAGACACAATAAATTAATGTATGGAAGTTCAAGAGGACTTAATGATTTAGCATGGAGCTCCATGTAGATGGAAGATGAAGTACTTCTCATATGACCTATGCTTCTATACCATGATATTAAGCTCACAATCAAACCACTCTGAACTCTGGAGAACAAGTGATTCAAGTAGTAAAGGCATAGGCGATGGGAACTGACCAAGTACAATAGGAGGAATATCATGACCAAGAATTCACCTGATCAACAACAATCCCAGGGATGGGCATGGAGATATTTTTCTAGAATTTTCATCTAATTGTTGACCTATTTTGTACTATGTACCTTGTTGCAATTGAATGAAGCAATTAAACCTTTTGTAGCCATTTTTGGGCCATAGAGCTATCCCAAGCCAAGATACCTAGTCGATCTGATAGCTGAGGTTAGGCTGATATATTTGTTGTAAACCATTGTTGAAAACTCCCCTCTCGAAATAAATAGAGGGAAACATCACTTAACACATGTTCAGAATTTTTGGAAAGAAACTCCTAAGTGGATCCTTTTCTTATTTCACAAAGGCATTGCATGAATAATTATGTATGCATAATTATGTATGCACTCTATTAGAGAATTTAATGGAATAGTTGTGATGATTCCAAATCCTCTATTTTATGTATGTTTTTCTTTCTTAGTATTTCCATATCTGTTTGACATTCTCCTCAAATTGAATGTAAGTAGCAGCTAGATATATTCCATTATATGTAGATTCATTTCAGTCAAGTCTTTGATAAATAATTATTGTATTGATATGGTGATAAGGTATTTAAAAGGTGTTACGTGCATCTTAGAATCTCATAAACCTTTCATTTCTCTCGTTTTCCTCTAAATCAAGAGATATAGAATTCTTAAAGTCTAAGCTCTGTTTTGATGGATTTCCTCTTTATTGTCTTCTACTATTCTTGCTAGATTAACAATTGATTTGCTATGAGTTTAAATTTGCTTTGGCCACCATTGTTTGAGTATTACTCCTTGTGGAATTTTTCACACATGTTATTTCTTACATTGTGCTTTCATGAGAGGTTCTGAACCAACCCTTTTCAAACTATTCATGACAAAAAACTATTAGTGATGCAAGCTCTCAAGACAAATCTGTTATCACTACTTAAGATGCCTTGGCCACTGGTCTATAATCAACCTAGAGGCTGCCTCTAGAAGGATTTTATTATCCCCTGAAGCACTGCTACTACAGGTGCTAAAAAAGGCGACAACATAGAGCATTCCTATTTCCTATTTATCACTGTTATTTTGGCCTCCATCTCTAATAATAACTTTCTTATTTCTAATGTTTTCCCATTTTCCTTCCTTTGTTGCCTCCATTATCTTTTGAACCTCTTGCCTTAGTTCATCTTGGTCTTCTAGAATAAGATCCTCATTTATACAAATTCATGTACCTTTTAGGCTTCGAGATTTACTAAGTATATCTAATTTATGGTCATTACAACTTAACTTAACACAGATAAGTCTCTGTTTATTTGAGTATCTTTCCCACTCTTTTCACTTATGTTAGATAAGTTGTTTGAATTTGTGACCTAATTTTTTAGCTTTTCTTTTACTATTTCTGATGTATCCTGATCATTTTTCTCTTTCATACTAGGAATTATAAGGTCTCGGGCTTTATTATGGCACTCATGATCTAGTTTAATTAGTGTGTTAAATTCCTCTTTTATGGGTTTGATATATTTTTTATTGTATGTGTTACTTAGGGCCGAATTATTATTTAGTTTTTCTCTAACTCATTAATCGTGTCTCTCAAGTTGTATTTTTCTTCAACCATTTATTGTTTTTTGTTTTCTATTTCTTGCACCCTATCTTTCATTCCTTGAAGTTCAAACTCAAGTGCTACCATTTTATTTTCTAATGATTTGTAGTTGTTGTGAAGCCTTGTGGATATGCCTAGCTTATATTCCACAAGAAATGTAGATAATTTGAGTTTATGTTATGTAATAATTGTAGATAATTCTAGTTTATGTTCGCTTTATATTTTTTCTCTTCGCTTTTGTAAAGGGTCAGTATGATCATAAAGACTGTCTAGAGAAGATTTACCTTGTCACTCTTTGCTAGATGGAGGCTTAAACACATACGAGAAGTACTCATAATTTTAACAAATAGAACTAACAAAAAAAGGAAAGAGTAGGTAAAAAAAATTATGTACCTGGGATATTTTTGGAATAAAACTTCACCCTAGGCCAAAGTATTTGCCGAGGAAGTACAAATTAATTTCACCAAGAAATCACAGAGATATCAAATTCGCTCATGCTATAGAGATGCCTTCACTGTAGAGTTCAATATTTACCCAAGTACACACAGATGAGCCTTAAATTTTTTCTTAACCATTAGACCCTTTTGAGTGACAAAGATTTATTTTCAATTTCATTCAATCCTGAAAAATCTATATCAGAGACAATGGAATTCTACCATAGCTATGGATATAAAAGTAATAGGGCACATAAATATTATTATAACAGTATATCATTAAGTTGTAGTTTAATTCATAATATGTTTATTTCACATGTAATATATATATATATATATATATATATATATATAATAACAAAAAAAATATGGCCTCTTTTTAAATAGTATAGTTTATATCAATTTTATATGGAGAAAAATAAATAAATTAAAATTTTATATTTTTATATTTTCACTTTCTATTGTCAGGGATATGTATAATTTATTACATTCTTAATATGGAATTGATATATAACATTTAAAAAATATCGATAAAAGAAAGTTCAATGTGAGCTATAAATCAAATATTACACTATGCATATTGAGATAGAGAGTGTGTGTATTTCAGTAATAAGTTTCTTCTAATTTAAAATATGTGACATGTAACATTGTAAAAGGTCTTAACAATAAAGATATATATAATAGAGAGAGATGTTTTTTCTTTCCATGTATGAGTAGACATGTACTAACTTGTTAATGCATAGAATTTCAATATCAACTACGTATATATTACACACAATAAAAAATAAAAAAAATCCTTATCATAATTTGTCTTTATTAACGTGGTTCATCTTAACTCCAGTTCTACCAAATAAATGTAGTGACTCAAACTTGGTTAAGTCCTTGAGTATTAAAAAAAAATTCATATATGCTTAACGGAATGAAAAAAATAACTCTCGAGATAGTTAGGTCAGTTAAGTCTCTTTTTCCTCCCTAGAAAAGAGTAGTTCCAATGAAGGTTTTCTCTTATTTTTGGTTGAGTAAAAGGAGAGAGGGAGCCTGAGGGACAAGGGAAGAGTGAAGGACCTGCAGACCTGACACAAGAAGGTGTGCAGGTGAGCAGTGTATTGTTGTCTGAGGAGATTCCAGAGATGGACTTGGGCTAGTGGCATCCTCAGTAGATCCTTACAAGTTGGGACTCTAAACTGGACCGCGGATCTTGAGGTTTGGAGACCACATGACTTGGGAATTGAACCTATACTATTAGGATGAGTGGAATCTTGGGGGGAGACGTGGATGTCATTTCCAGTCTCAAGGTTGTGAGGAGAGACTTCTAGTTTTGGTTGGTACACTTGATGCATTTACATTACTGTAATTTAATTTATTGTATTATTGTGTTTCTGCATTATAGACAGGTGCTTCTAACTGAAAAACAGAAGAAGGAAGGGAAAAATAGTTGTCCATATTTCTTGTTAAGAATATATAAAATTACCCAGTTTGTATAATTCTGTTAAGAACTGAATTAGTTAAGCAAGAAATAATTATGTAATGGTGTCACAACGGTATGTACATTTTGTTAAAAAAAAACAAACTCAGAAATGTAGATTATAAAACAGTAAAAGGTTGTTCATTAAAACACCAAAGGAGAAAAATTTCCACGCAATAGTTGGGATTATTTTCCTTAATATACAAATAAAGAATTTCATGTGTGTTAACATGAGCAAAGAAAAACGATAATAAATCGAGTGAACACAGAAAATAATAATAAGTGAAATGCATATATTTCCTTCGAAGCGGTCAATAGTTGTAAGGAAAATGGAAATTCACACATACAGATAATTGGTGAAGGAACAACAATGTTGGATCAGAACTTCAATAATGTTTAATGAAACTGAATCTGGTTCCCACATGTTATGGCTCGATCCCGATATGTCATTAGAGGGTTCCTCAAGACCTGGGCTTGGTGTCTATTAAACTAAGATGCAAGTCAGAAGGCGAACATAGTCTGAGGACTCTGTTTCCCCACCATATTTTCTAGGATTTTAGGTAACCAACTAAGCCAAAAGAGCTACAGACATTATCCAAGACTGTGAAGGTCATGGTTAAATGGAAATCCAAAAGGGAATAGATCCCCAAATGAAAAGAAATATGCACATTCGAACAAAAAACTAATTGTACCAAATTAATTATTAAAGAAAATAAATATCTATGTGTAAATATATGAAAACCACATCCATCTAGAGATTTAATAGTAAATAGATCCATCACAAGAAGTAATTCATTCATTCATAAATCCGATTTGAGCAACGCTATCGTAAGAAATAAGAGACATTGTAAATTAAAACAAAAAAAAGTCTTGACAGTCGACTCGAATAACCAAACCTCCTCTCCAAGAGCCTAGTCGAACTGCAAGGGGTTTGAATTGTCCTAGTAGCAGGAACCCCATTTCAAAAATACAAAAGGAAAATTCGAAAGGGCAAGGGACAAAGTTGTTTCTTAAAAAAAAAATAAAATAATGATAGATCCATCATCCAAACAACTAGTAAGCCATCACTTATATTATTGAATACAATATGAAATAAATTCTCAAACTAATTTATAGGGAAAACCCATTTTTCTGTCTAAACCAACTAATACCCTAGGCGAACCCTCAACCAACATAATGAGGTTCTAGAGTAACTTGGCATCATATATCGAAAGGAAAATTGATGTCTCAATGGCTACAAGAGAACCTGGAAGAAAGAGGACATCAAGGGTTAGACAACCGGCTGGTAAATAGATATTTAGAACCAAACCTAGGTTAACAAAACACCAGAGGGAAACCAAAGATTGGGAATACTTACCCGTTGCAGAATCATGTTGAATCCATCTCTTGGGCAAGCTAAATAACTGAAATCTGTGGACAAAGATAACCTGTAGAATAAAAAAAAAAATGCAATTTAACAACCAGAGGAATATCATGATGATTGACAAGAAAAACATAGTAAGGAAAAATATTGTGAGTGCAGGAAGGAAAGGCAAACCCGGTGAATAACCATAGAGTAAGAGATAGTTGGGTTGCAGGAACCATTCTTGAGAAAGGTAATGTCGTTTCTAGAAAATGAAACTCAAGGAAGACATATGGTGACTAGTTGTGGTGGTGGACTGTAGAGTTTACCCCCAGAACAGTCTCTGTCTTGAATTTTCCATAAACCCTAAACACATCATAGTTGAGAAGTGGTGGAGGAAAGGAATGAAAATGGCAAGTGGATGACCATTCGAAGGGACACACAGTTACCTCAACTACCTTGGAAGGATTTACATCGTCCAGGACTACTTTTCCAGATTGATGATCCAGATATTGGCACATTAACCCAATAAACATTTCGAGACAATTCATCATATTTCTGTGGAAATGTATCTTCAAACTGGGGTGGTGCCATAACAAGACCACCAGTGTTAAATGTTAAGAAATAATACCCATAGTCTTGCTTAAGCGAGAAGGTGTCTAATTAACATGCCAGTTAATCAAATGAAATTAATAGTAAGGACCGAGAAGGATTATATGTACAATGATTTTCCAATGAGCGGCACATAAAGTCAACAACCTTATAATGCAAATTAAATGATATGATAAACGTAGATAGGCCAAGGACTATTACATTAATTATAAAGATCAAATAGCAGTTAATTACTGGTTGGATAATTGATAGTAGTTAAAAAAAAATTGAGTGTAATTGACATGGTGTTTGCATGTTACAAGGGGTATCAGAGCCCCGTGTTCAACACTGTGGCCAAGCAGGGGTAAACTGGTTATCAACATTGCTAATGTCTACAGAAAACAAAAACAAGATGCAGAGTGGAACCGAACCACAAGTAGGGGGACGTGTACCATATATAGAAACCAACGAAGAAATGTGGGTGAAGTTGGGAGAAGAGTTCCGATAGGCAAATGAAACATTGTTGGAGACAGTGCAACAACTACGAGAAGAAATGAGAAACGTTAGAGATAACAATGAAAGACTCTAATAGGAGCAAGAGAGGATGCTAAAAAGTCTATTAAATTGACAAAATCATCGGGTACCCAACCCCATTGTAGGAAATGGGGACCACATAGAGATAGTTCATCATGAGGAATACCACAAGGAATCAGAAGGGGGACATAACGATGAGGAAAGAAGGTCAAATAATGCCTCATTTGGGGGATGTCCAAAGAATCAAAAAATTGAGCTACAAGGAAAATTTAAGAAGATAAGACCTTCAGTGTATGACAAAGAGGTTGAGGAAGCCACCGAGGCCTGGCTACTTAACATGTACAAATATTTCCAAGTATATGAATATGATAATAACATGAAGGCTCGATTGGCCATATTCCAACTTTAGGGAAAAGCTACTCTGTGGTGGGAGGAGGTCAAAGTTGTTCAGGGAATTGATGATCAGGAGGTCACATGAGACGAGTTACAGAAGTACTTTAAGGACAAATATTTAACTGAATGCTTCTATGATGAGAAGGAAAGAGAGTTTCATGATTTAAGGTGGGGCCCGCTGACTATTGATGAGTTTATCACTAAATTTACCTCCCTGCTGAGGTATGTCCCATATCTTAGGGAGGAAAAAGCCAAGATACAGTGTTTTATCAACAACTTTCCTATGTTTATGAAGGAACAATTGTACTTTCATTACGCAAAAACTACGGAAGAAGCCATTCAGAAGGCCCAAATTTGTTACTGATATATTAAACAAAAGGGACAAGGTAACAAGGGTTGGCTGAATAAAAAGGGTCAAATAAATTTTTAGAACTTTTGATGGACTAGATCCCCAAATGTTAAGAATATGAATTGTAAAATACAGACAAAAGTGGTTGGGAGGATTTAAAAGAGAATGGAGCAGCAGGTTTAAAACAAACAGTCATAGGTGGTAAGTCGAACAGAGACTAGTCAGCAATCGAAACCCCCTCTGCAGTGTTGGGGTTGTGGGGAACCTCATTATTTCAAAAATAGCCCTGATCGTGCTCATACTAAGCAAGTCACTAATCTTCGAGAAGCCTCCATCATCGAGGATGTAGATAGACAATATTCCATGGATTAATGCAAACTTAGACGATGGTCAGGCTAAATATCAACCTATGATGATAGAGTTGGAAGGGAAGCTATTTAAATATTATGTTTCCATTCTAATTGATCTGGGTGCAACCTTAAGCTACATTAGCCCAAAATTGGTAGAACTAAGTAACTTACCAAAAATAAAACTTAAAAATCCTTGGCTGGTGCAACTGGCTACTGGGGCCAAGCAAAGGGATGTTGCTAAGGTGGTAAATTTCTCCCTAGAGTTAGCATGGTAGAAATTCATAGCTGATTTGAATATTCTTCCTCTAGGTGCATATGATATACTGGTTGGAATGGACTATCTAAAGAAACATTGGTCAATAGTGGACTGCAAAGAGAAAACTGCGAGCTTCTTTGGAGAGCGAAGAGAAAAGCAAGAAATTCAAGGAATTAAGGGAATTGTTAAATTACAACCTATCACTACTAATCAGCTAGGAAAGTGCATTGGAAAAGGTTGCCAATTTTATGTAGTTGAGGTGGGTTATACAAATTCTAAGGAAAAAATAATTGGTGTTGGAAATATACCCATAATACAGGAGTTGAATGATGTATTTCGAGAGGAAATACCTAGCCTTCCGCCTAGGAGAAACATTGATTTTACCATAGAATTAATTCCAGGTGCGAGCCCAGTGTCTAGAACACCATATCATATGAGTGTTCCTGAATTAATAGAACTTAAATGAAGTTACAAGAAAACCTTGAAAAAGGATATATACGCCCAAGTGTGTCACCTTGGGGAGCCCCTATATTATTTCTATGTAAGAAGGATGGTACACTATGGTTGTGAATCGATTATAGACAATTGAATAAGTTGACTATTAATAATAAATATCCACTACCAAGGATTGATTATCGCTTTAATCAAGTTAAGAGTGCCAAGGTGTTTTTGAAAATTGACTTAAGATCAGGTTATCATCAAATACAAATTAAGGAAGAAGATATTTGCAAAACAACATTTGAAACTTGGTATGGACACTATGAATTCGTAGTGTTACCCTATGGGCTTACCAATGCCCCTGCCACATTTATGAGCTTCATGAATGGTATATTTCATCCTTGTTTAGACAAGTTTGTCTTAATTTTTATTGATGATATTCTCATATACTCCAAAACTGTGGAGGACAATGAAAATCATTTGAGAATTGTGTTGCAAACATTGTGGGAAAATCAATTATATGCTAAATAAAATAAGTGTGACTTTTACCAAACTCAGATCCAGTACCTATGCCATGTCATTTCAGCAAAAGGAATTGCAGTTGGCCTCGAAAAGATCAAAACCATCATGGAGTGGCATTTTCCCAGGAATTTGGCTAATATTTGATCGTTCGTGGGATTAGCTAGATACTACCGTCGATTTATTGAAGGATTTTCAAAAATTGCTTACTCAATTACCTCCCTACAAAGGAAGGGAAGGGTTTTCAAGTGGACGACAGAGTGTCAACAAATTTTTGAATTCTTGAAGCAACTATTGACTTCTGCTCTTGTTTTAAAAGTAGCAGACCAAGGAAAAGAGTTCATTATTTGCAAGGATGCATGTAAGGAAGGTATCAGGGAGTACTAATGCAAGATGGAAAAATCATAGCCTATGAATCCTGCATACTGAAGGACCATGAGCAACTATAATTCACTTATGATTTGGAAATAGCTGCTATGATGCATGGCTTGAAGGTATACCAGAATTATTTGTTGGGTAAGAAATTTTTTCTAATGATTGATCATACCAACTGCATCTGAATGTTCGTCAAGTGAAATGTACTACTTTTTTGAGTGAATTCAACTTCGATATTAAACATCTTAAGGGAAAAGAGAATCGGATGGCTGATGCGTTGAGTAGGAAATTAAATTGTATATATGAAGTCTAGTACAGTCGAGTGGAATCGAAGTTCTTAGAGAAAGTGGAAGAAGGCCCACAATGACCCTAAATATAGGTTTTTATGGCACCAAGCTAATCAAGCACAGAAATTAGGAAGACAATCTGATTATAGTTTAAACGGTGAAGGATTTCTAACCTTTAGGAGCAAAATATATGTTCCTAACCAAATCTATGTTAAACAATTTATGTTAGTTGAGTTTCACATGAGCCCGTATGTTGCCCACCTCGGGTATTAGAAACTGTCTTCTGTAATTAAAAAGAATTTATTTTGGCAAGGAATGAGAAGAGACATCACCGACTATTTGGAAAAATGATTGGAATTCAAACAAGTTAAGGTGGAACACTAGCACCTTGTTGGGTTGCTCCAACCTCTCCCCATTTTGCAATGGAAATGGCATATTATTACATTGGATTTTATAACAAGGTTGCCCAAAACTAGAAAATTGAATGACTCCATCATGGTTGTACTGGAAAAACTAAGTTAGACAGCTCAGTTCATACCTATGAGATCCACGTATAAAATAATTGAAATTGTTGATATTTTATGAAAGAGATATTTTGACTTCATGGTATACCACGAGTGGTGATCTCTGACAAAGATGTGAAATTAACCTTTGCTTTTTTGGAAAGATTTGTTCACGGGACTGGGGACTCAAACTCAGATTAGCACTACATATCAGCCCCAAACCAATGGACTGACTGAACGAGTGAATCAAGTGTTAGAGGATATGTGAAAAATGTACATAATGCATCATCCAACAAAGTGGGAGGAGTATCTCCACTTAGTTGAATTTTCTTATAATAATGGATACCATGAATCTCTAGGAATGAGTCCCTTTGAGGTATTATATGGGAGGAAGTACAAGGTGCCTACAAGCTGGAATAATCCTAAGGATAAGTTGGTATTAGGACACGACATTCTCGGTGAAATGGAGAAAATAGTTAAGAAGGTGTGTCAGAAACTCAAATATGCCCAAGATAGGCAAAATATTTATGTAGACAAGAAGAGGACTTATGGAGAATTCCAAGTGGGAGACCATGTCTATTTATGAATTAAGCCTAAAATAATCACACTTTAGTGGGGCAGTTGCACTAAATTGGCAAGCAAATACTGTGGACCCTTCCAAATTTTGGAACAGATTGAACCAGTAGCTTACCAATTGGACTTACCTGCCCACATTAGGATTCATGATGTGTTCCATGTCTCATTATTAAAAATATATGTCTACGACCCTGGAAATGTGATTAGTTGGCAAGATATGTAGGTAAATCGTATAATGAATTCAATTGAAAAATAAGAACATTCCCAATGTGATCTATATTGATACCATCAATCTTTTGGTGTAGGTTGAACTAGACAGAGAGTTCTTGGTAGAACCTCTACAAATTCTAGATCAGAGAGAAACAATGCTATGGAGGCGAGGTATCACCGAGGCTAAAGTGCAATGGAAGCACTACGGCCCTAACAAAGCTACCTGGGAGGATAAATAATTCATGTGTCAAGCATATACAAATTTCTTTAAGCACTTTGAAATAAACACCGGGGATGGTGTTTCATCTGGGAGGGAAGATGTGACACCCATAAGATTGTTCATGAATTTATGTTTTAACTTTGACATTATTTACTTTTACAAACTTTGGAATTGATTTCGGTCTAAGTGGAAGACCAAATAAATGTAGCGACTCAGACTTGGTTAAGTCCTTGAGTATTAAAAATAAAATTTTATATATGCTTAACGGAATTAAAAAAAAAGCTCTCCAGGCAGTGAGGTCAGTTGAGTCTCTTTTTCCTCTCTAGAAAAGGGTATTTCCAAGGAAGGTTTTCTCTTTTTTTGGGGGAGTAAGAGGAGAGAGGGAGCCTCATGGATAAGGGAAGAGCAAAGGATACGCAGCCTCACCTAGGATGCTATGCAAGTGAGCAGTGTATTGTTGTCTAAGGAGATTCCACAGCTGGACTTGGGCCAGTGGAATCTTTAGTAGATCCTTACAATTTGGGACTCTAAACTTGACCGGGGGTCTTTAGGTTTGGAGAATAGATGACTTTGGAATTGAACCTATGCTGTTTGGATGAGTGGAAGCTCAGGGGGGGACCTCAACATCATTACCTATCTCAAGGTTGGGAGGAGAGACTTCTGATTATGGTTAGTATAGTTGATGCATTTACATCACTGTAATTTAGTTTACTATCTTATTGTGTTTCTAAATTATAGAGTCGTGCTTCTAACTAAAAAACATAAGAAAGAAAGAAAGAAAAAATAGTTATCCATATCTCTTGTTAACAATATATAGGAGTGCCCAGTTTGTATAATTCTATCAAGAACTGAATTAGTTAAGTAGGAAAGAATTATGTAATGGCATCACAATAGTATGTAAATCGTGTTTAAAAAAACAAACTCAGATATAAATATTATAAAATAGTAAGCAGTTGTTCATTAAAACACCAAAGAAGGAGGAAAATTTCCACGCAACAGTTGGGATTATTTTCCTTAATATACAAATACATAATGTCATGTGTGTTAACATAAGAAAATCAAGATGATAATAAGTCGAGTGAACATGAAAAAGAATAATAAGTGAAATGCATATATTTCCTTGGGAGCGGTCCATAGTTGCAAGCAAAATGGAAATTGACGCATACAGATAACTTGCGAAGGAACAACAATGTTGGATTAGAACTTCAACAATGTTTAATCAAACTGAATGGGGTTCTGGTAAGTTATGGCCTGGTCCCAGTATGTCATCAGAGGATTCCTCAAGACCCTAGGTCAATGCGTATTAAACTACGCTGCAATCCGAAAGGCGAATAGATTCTAATGACTTTATTTCTCCACCATATTTTCTAGGTTGTTGGGTAACAAAATAAGCCAGGAGAGCTATAGACATTAGCCAAGACCGTGAAGGTCACGTTCAAATAGAAAACCAGAAGGGAATAGAGACCCAAAAGAAAATAAAACTGCACATTCGAATGAAAAGCTAACTATACCAAATCAATTATTAAATAAAATCAATCTCTATGTCTAAAGCTATGAAAACCACATCCATCCGGAGGTTTAATAGTAAATAGAGCCATCGCAGGAAAT
Source organism: Pinus taeda (assembly GCA_000404065.3). NCBI lineage: Eukaryota > Viridiplantae > Streptophyta > Pinopsida > Pinales > Pinaceae > Pinus > Pinus taeda. The sequence goes on along the minus strand of APFE030806334.1, from coordinate 174,079 downwards.
AATTCATTCATTCATAAATCTAATTTGAGCAACGTGATTGTAAGAAACAAGAGACATTATAAATTAAAAAAAAAAACAGAGTCTTGATAGTCGACTTGAATAACCAAACCTCCTATCCAAGAACCTAGTCGAACTATAAGGGGTTTGAATGGTATTGGTAGCAGGAACCCCATCTCATAAATACAAAAGAAAAACCAAGAAGAGAAAGGGAAAAAGTTGTTTCTTTAAAAAAAAAAATTTAATAATGACAGAGCCATCTTCCAAAGGAATAGTAAGCCCTCACTTGCATTACCCAATATAGTATAAAAGAATTCCCAAACTAATTTACAGGGCAAACCCTCTTTTATGTCTAAATCAAATAATGCCCTAGGTGAACCCTCAACCAACATAATAAGGTTGTAGAGTAACCTGGCACCATATATCAAAAGGATAATTGACATCTATGTGGCTGCAAGAGAACCTGGAAATAAGAGGACAACAAGGATTAGATAACCCGCTGGTAAAGAGACATTTAGAACCAAACCTAAGTCAATAAAACATCAGAGGGAAACCAAATATTTGGAATAGTTAACATTACAGAATCAGGTCGAATCCATCTCCTCGGCGAGCTAAATGACCGGAATCCATGGAGGAAGAGAACCTGTAGAATCAATGAACAATGCAATTTAGCAACCAGAGGAGTATCATGACGATTTACAAAAAAAACATAGTAAAGAAAAATATAGTGAGTTCGTGAAGGAAGGGCGAATTCAGTGAATAATCATAGAGTAAGAGATGGTTGAGTTGGAGGAACCGTGCCTGAGGAAGTTAATGTTTCTCCCAACAAACAAAACTGGAGGAAGACATATGGCGACCAACCGTGGTGGTGGACTGTAAAGTTTACCTCTGGAACAGTCTCCGTCTTGAATTTTCCATAAACCCTAACTACATTAGAGTTGCAGAGTTGTGGAGGAAAGGAGTGAAAATGGAAAGTGGAGGATCATACGAAGGGACACACAGTTAGCTCATCTACCCTGGAAGGATCTCCACCATCTGGGACCACCTTTCCAGATCGATGCTCTAGATCTTGGCACATTAACCTAGCAGAGATTTCGAGAGAGTTCGTCATATTTTTGTGGCGATGTGTCTTCAAACTGGGGTGGTTTCAGCATGGGGCCACTCATGTTAAATGTTTAGAAATCATACCCAGAGTCTTTCTTAACTGAGAAGGTGTTTAACAACCCCGTTAATCAAATGAAATTAATAATAAGGATCGAGAAGGATTACATGTACAATGATTTTCCAGTGAGCGACACATAAATTCAACAACCTTATAATGCAAATTAAATGATATGATAAACGTAGAGAGGCCAAATACTATTACATCAATTATAAAGATCAAGCAACAATTAATTATTGGCTGGATAATTGATAGAAGTAAAAAAAAAAAAAAAGAGTGTAATTGACATGGTGTTTGCATGTTACAAGTGGTATGAGAGGCCAGTGTTCAACATTCTGGCCAAGCAGGGTAAATTGATTATCAACATTGCTACTGTGTACAGGAAAAAAAACAAGATGCAGAGCAAACCCATGAGTAGGGTGCCACGTACCGTATATAGGAACGAACCCAGAAATGTGGGTGCAGTTGGGAGAAGAGTCTCAACATGCAAATGCAACATTGTTGGAGACAGTGCAACAGTTGCAAACAGAAATGAGCAACCTTAGAGCTGACAATGAAAAACTACGACAGGAACAAGAGAGGATTCTAAAAAGTCTATCAGATCGACAAAATTATCAGGTACCCAACCCTAGTGTAGGAAATGGGGACCACATAGAGACATTACGTCATGAGGAATACCATGAGGAATCAAAAGGGGGATGTAATCATGAGGAAAGAAGGTCAGATAATGCCTCATTTGGCAGAGGTCCCAAGAAGCAGAAAATTGAACTCCAAGGCGAATTTAAGAAGACAAGACCTTCTATGTATGATGGAGAGGTTGAGGAAGCCGTCGAGGCCTAGCTAATTAACATGAACAAATACTTCCAAGTATATGAATATGATAATAACATGAAGGTTGGGTTTTTCATTTTCCAACTACAGGAAAAAGCTACTTTGTGGTGGGAGGAGGTCAAAGTTGTTCAGGGAAGTGATGATCACGAGGTCACATGGGACGAGTTCCAAAAGTACTTCAAGGACAAATATTTAACTAATCACTTATGCGATGAGAAGGCATGAGAGGCTCATGATTTAAGGTTGGTCCCGATGACTATTGATGAGTTTATCACTAAATTTACCTCCCTGCTGAGGTACGTCCCATACCTTACATTGGAAAAAGCTAAGATACAACATTTTATCACCAACTTTCCTATGTTTATGAAGGAAAAACTGGAGTTTGATTACCCAAAAACGACGAATGAAGCCATTCAAAAGGCCCAAATTTGTTACCTGTAGATGAAACAAAATGAAGAAGGTAACAAGGGGGAGTTGATCCCCAAATGTCAAGAATGTAAATGTTTGTTTGTAAACATTTACAAGTTGGATCAATTAAAAGATAATAAAATGTTACAAGCAATATAGAGCCTCAGATATGTTGTAGTGTCTCTAAATGAGAGTAAACACTTAAATATTGGCTCGATTAATAATAACATGTTAAAAATAATAAAATTCCATTTCTTATATTGTAATTTTTTATTAATAAAATTACTAATTTTTTTTAGATAAAAGATACATATCACAATTAAATTTATAACATATAAATAGTAACTATACATAAGGATCTATTTTATCATATAAATTAAAATAATGATTATGTAATCATGTTTAAATTTACTTAATAAGCACTTAGATATTTAATACTTACAATAAAACTGATTTTTAATCATCCATATTCACCCCCACTTTACCATGGATACTGTCAATTTGTAAACAAGCTTTGTTACAATACCATGGGCCAATATCATATTGTATCAATACCACATGCCCAAAAAACATAGCTCATTTCACAATCAAAATATTTCATAAACATTTTATTTTAATTTAATTCTATAACCATTTTTTTATTAAATGTAAAAGAAAAAATGTTATAATTACTTTTGAGATATATCTAAACCCTCTATCCTCACTACTACTAAAAATATTATGTGGATATTTCATAGAGATTAAATCAAGGTTTTAAGTATATTAAAAATGAGAAGGCTTTTATATATAGAGACATGAAATTTATATAATATAATTAATACCAACATTGATCCATCACTCCTAATCTACCATATGTTAAGAGGTGAAATTTCATTTCACTCTGAAAAAGGTTTGTTCCTCAAGAGATTTGATCCCTCCAGAAGCTTAGTAGATCTAGAGTTAAAATGGGTATAGGAGGGTACATTTAAATATTTGTTCAACTAATAATAAAAAGTTAAATGTAATAAAAATAACTAAATTCAATTTGTTGTCCTCTAATTTTGTTTTTAAATAAAATTACTAATTTTTTAAGATAAAAGAAACCCATAATATACAGATCACATTAAAAATATATAACATATAGATAGTAGCTATAAATTAAGATCCATTTTACCATATGCATTAAACTAATGATTTAATTAATAAAAAAAATAAGTATTTTATCATGGATATTTTTAGCTTCTAAATAGAGTTTATAACAATATCATAGCTTATCAATACCATGTGCCCAAAAACCATAACTCATTTCAGAATCAAAATATTTGATAAGTATTTTATTTTAATTTAATTTTATAACAATTACTTAATTAAATCTAAAAGGAAAAAGATGCTATAATCATTTTTCAGGTATATAAAAATGCTCTATTCTCACATCAATAAAAATATTCCATAGATATTACATAGAGATTAATTTAAGTTTTTAGTAAATTTAAAAATTGAGAATACTTATATATAGAGATGTGAAAATTAAAAATGAGAATATATAAAGATGTAAAATTTATCTAATATAAATAATGCCAATTTAAATTTATTTCAATTCCATAATTAAAATGGATTTAAATTAACATTATTTTTTATTAATTTTATTATTCAAATTAATATTGTTTTTTATTATTTTTATTAAAATTATATCAACGTGATATATAAAAAAATATTGTAAAAAAAAAATATTTTATTTAAAATTTACAAAGTATAAATACTCTATTATTAAATTTGAATATATAACCTTTTAAGAGAGAGCACATATTCTGACCATTAGGTACAAACCCATAACCAAAAAGAATTAAAGTTATGCACTATATTAATTACACACTCAGAAGTTTTGCACTTATAAGAATTACACACCTTGATAGCACAAAATTATGTAGAAAGCAAGCATTTGATACCAGCGGTATCGCAAGATGAACTAAGTTCAACTGGGTTTGTGGCTAAATCCCGATTGTTCAGTAAATTACTTATTTATTTCACCAAGATAATTATAGATAATCTGCCAGTGCAACTGGGCAATTTGCATTTGCAGGCCACTTCCAACTTTAATCTTTAAAATAGCAGATAACTGAAATTTTTAAAGATCGACTTTGAATTCTTTCAGCTTATGCATCCCAATGGATATAAATGACTCTGAAGTGCATCATTAATTCCCCTGATTTAAAGATCATTCTAACATAACTGAGAAGATAAAATAATAAACGAAGTTAAAGATAATACTGACAGACTTTCTTACTTCATGTCGGCTCCAGATAAACACCTCCGGATCGGCGATCGGAAGGCCTCGTTGAAGAAGTTGCTGCACTGCATGATATTTTGACCGGGTCTTCTGGACGATGTACATTACAATAATTCTATCTACATCTACTAAAGAGCAACCAATATTTCTGGATCCATTAATGTAAGGAGTAATATATACCCTCTACATTAATAAAGTTATAGCTCTAGAAATATCAATCATTAATAGAACCATAGTTACAGAAATATTAATGGCCCTGGATCCATTAATGTAAGGAGTAATATATACCCTATATATTAATAAAGTTATAGCTCTAGAAATATCAATCATTAATAGAACCATAGTTACAGAAATATTGATGGCCCTAAAAAGATAGGGTTTGTGGGAATGGGAGATTTTCCACTCATTTTCCAGGCTTCTCTTCTGTATATTCGAGAGTAGAGAAACATTTCCTCCTCAAAATCACCATGGCAGCAATTAATCCAAGCATACCGACGGCTACTACGCCCATAGTTATCGCAAACGTCATAGATTTTTTATGTTCTGCAAAATTGCACAAATATTCTCAGTAGATTTGTGTGTTAGTTGACCAGAATTAAACCACTAGATTAACTATCATGGTAAAGTAGGTGTAGAATATACCGGAGGATACGGGAGGACTTTCTGCTGCTGCAGGTGGCGAGATAATGGAACTGTCGAAGAATTCATAAACCTCGTAACGCAAATAGCAGTTCTGAGATCCGTATTGTGCCCCCAGAGCTCCACTTTGGCATTTGAATATATTTTCTAAGGCATAGGTTAGGCACGATCAGCAGCTTGTCCGGGACAGATCTCTCCAACACTGCCCTAAGCTGTAGATCATCCCCGTTAGACTAGAAGGCTAAGCGGCTGTATCTGCAGCGAAAAGTTTGGGACTCTGAGCAGCTTCAAGGGTAATATTTGAGAGGCGGGCCTTAATAGCATCTGTGAACTGCTGTGGCCGAGTGCTGTCCCCAGTGTTGCAGAGAATACTTATTGGTGTATTCTTCCTACTCTCAATGTCATTGTAAAAGTTATGATTGTCGTAACGCAAGAAGCAACCGTCTAGTTGAATAAATCCGGAAGTGTTGTGGCATCGCTGGACAAGATTTGCTTTGGCCGTCGATGCGCACTGTTTGCAATCGGAAGAATCTAAATCTCCCCTGCACTGCACAAGCCCATAAACCGTGCTATTACTGTTTGCCCCATGAGCAACAATACTAGAGGTATTGAATCCGCTGGCATAAACATTGTTCACCAGTAAATCCAAAACCTGGTTTAGATTAAGCTGAAACGGACTACCGTTTCTAATTGTATAATTGCCGCTATTCCCACAGTTGCTCCAAACGGTAGGAGTCTCCGGATCAGCCACTGCTAATCCGATACCCGTAGCTAGAGTGACCATAAGTAACACATTGCCAAACACTGATTTCGTGACCATAAGTAACACATTGCCAAACACTGATTTCGTGTCCATCGCCATAACCACCTCCTCTTTTGCGTCTATGCCTAGTTGCGGTGCTACCTGAAGGCACGGCAGTGTAGGGGCAGCTAGTGTAATCCAATGACCTTATAAAGTTGAACTTGTCGTATTAATTTTCACATTTTCTGCTGCGTGGAATATTGTCCAACTTGCCTCCACGGGTAATATCTTATCCTTGTTAGTTGCCCAGTGACTGTGACCCGCTGCCTACTACACCTATTTCCATGATTCAGGTTCGTTAGATACCTGGATCAGATTTGATTATAGCAGAGCCAGATTTTTATTTGACAGTATTTTCAGTCGTGTGTTAGGTTTAAAAGTTTAGGATATTAGGTATATTTCATTAACGTTAAATTTCCGCCGTTTATATAATAATGGAGTCGTGGAATTGCCCCGGTAGTCAGAAGTGGCTAGAAACCAGGTAAAAAAATTTCAGAAAATCTTGTAGAGGCAGTGTTTGAATAATGTTTTTGATGGTGGAAATGGATTCAGCATCATCAAAAACGTCTAAGACAGCTAAAATTTTGAAGTTTAAGAATTATAACTTGGATTTACAAAAATCCTTACCGGATTTTCTCTAAATATTATTTTTTATTATATTTTTAATATATTAAAATATAATGTTATTATAGAAAAATCTTATATTCAAATTATTATATCAAATAATTATTTATTTTTATCTTTATTTAAGAATTTTTAAGTTGATAACTAGAGTAGATCTGTTTTTTCAAGAGATTTTAACTTTCTAAATTTTTGATAGATCAAGAATCTAGATAAATCTAGACTTGTTTAATTTCCACTTTAAATGGACTATATTTCACATAAATACCATAAATCAATAATATAAATTCTGGTCCACCTCAAACCAAAACCACAAATAATAATTTATATTTTTTATCAACTTAAAATAATTTTTGTTTGCCAAAATTAAAATATTTAGAATACATTACATTACATAATATATCTTTACCACAGTCAACTAAAAACCTCTCCACATAATTATATTTTACCATTTATAATATTATTTTATACCATACATTCAAATATATTATTATCATTATCATGTAAAACCACTTATATTTAAAATATTATTTCTCATCATATTTACCTTTTAAGAGACTTTATTCGAAAACAAAAGCAGTTGCTTCATTACTTTATATTTTTAATAATACTCTTTTATTATTCCCAAAAAAAATTAAACATCACAAAAAATACGTTAAAAATAATTGAAAGATAGAGATATGCGTAAAGGCCACACATTATAATGAAAATTATTTTATTAATGGAAAATCAAATAATTTTATAAACATTATATTTTATCAATCTTTAATTTAATATTCAAATCCTGAAAAGGGGATAAACATTCCAGGAGTTAAAAATATTTTAATGTCTCTAGTTGAGAAGACCTAACAAACACTAGCTAGATCATTTATTAATAACAGTTTTAACGAATGAAAAATAACTTTATAAAATTTAAAATTCGAGACGGATAACAACGACCAAGTTCATGAATCACTAATACATCACTCTTTCGAAATTTTGAAGACGTTTGTTTTACTGGTTTAAATTCTAAAAATTATTAGTATTTGTTAAAAGTAAGGATTATATAATGTACGAAATATACATATGCTGACATTCTACATATTTTTGATTCGGTAGCATAAAATTCCACTTAAATATGTTTAAAGAAAATATAATTAAAGAAAATTATTAATATTTTTTATTAATAAATTGTTTAGTAATAGGTAGGAACAATTTAATTACTCATTATTTCTATTTTTAAATATTTTTAATTTATTCATGAATTGTGTTTTGGAGGTGGCAGTGGTGGGAATTGGTCCCATATTATGGGAATACACTACTAGTACAATTGTTGATTCCATCCATATATATATATATTATCTTTAACATTTTTTATCATATGCTTTACATAAGACTTATTTTATGTTATTATATTGTTGAAAGAAACATTGTTGAGATTCACTTGTAAAATTGTTACTTACAAGGAGATGTGATTGATCAAAGTTACCTTCATAATATATTTAGATATTTTAAATGACCTTTTCAGATAGAAATTACTAACTAGCAACCTCACCATAACTGTATAGTGAGATGAATGGGTTTATCAAAGACTTGTTATGAGATGAACAATGAAATGAATATGTCTACATTATAGTTAAGTCAGTAGTGAACATGTTTGTGGAAGACATGATGTAATGTGCAAGAGATTTAGGTATTTCTATTACTATGACCTTGCTACGCTTGCTCAACCTTGTGGGATTCATTAGCTCATTTTCACACAAAAATATTTTTTAGTAAGCATTAAAGGATCTACTTACTCATTTTAGGGCATCCTCAATTCTCAATAATGACTTCCTTTAACAAGTGAAAGATGAGTATGCATGCCTCTAGGGTTTGAATGAAGTGAAATTGGTAGAATTTTTGGAGAATCCCAATAGTATTCGCTTAACCTAAGAAGACTCACCATCCACTATTTGTAAGAACCTATTTTAGGGTCCTCAAATTATATCAAACTTCCACAACAAAAATCATGTAATAGAAATTTGATTTACGGAAATTTTTATAACTTAAACAATAAGAAAAAAAATACTTGGTTGCAGTCGCTTGGTTGTGGTGCTCCTTTTGGGACCATCCAATTGAATAAACTAGGAAAGTCCATCCAAAATATTATGTACCGTGAGATTCCAAGTTCAAGTCCCCTGAATTTACACATGGACTATGTGTTGGCCTCTGGGGTTTGGATGAAGTGAATTTGGTAGAATTTTTGGAGACTCCTAGTAGTGTTTGCTTAAACTAAGAAGACTCATTATCCACTATTGGTAAGAACCTATTTATGATCCCCAAACTATATCAAACTTCCACAATTTCACAAAAAACAACATATTTAAAACCTCAAGTTATATTTGTCACAACATACTAAAAGCATGTAAAAGAAATTTGATTAGTGGAAATTTTCATAACTTAGACAATAAGAAAATTAATATCTAGTTACAGTTGCTTGATTGTGGTGCTCCTTTTGGGACCACCTAATTCAATATGCCATCGTACCAACTAGGAAAGTCCATCCGAAATATTATGTACCACAAGATTCCAAGATCAAATCCCTCAAGTTTATACATGGACTAAGTGTTGGCTTCTAGGGTTTGAATGAAGTGGAATTGATATAAATTTTGGACACTCCATGTAGTGTTCCCTTAACCTAAGAACACTTACCATCCACTAATTGTCAGAACCCATTTTGGAGTCCTCAAAGTATAACAAAATTCCACAATTTCACAACCAAACAATACCCAACATATTTAACACCTCAAGTTATATTTTTCACAACATATAAAAAGCATGTAAAATAAATTTTATTTATGGAAATTTTCATAACTTAAATAACAAGAAGAATAATACCTATATATGGTGGCTTGGTTGTGGTGCTCCTTTTGGGACTACTCGAATGAATATCCTACCATTTCATATAGGAAATGATATCAAACATCTTAGCTAGGGAACCTCCACGAGTTCCTTAGCCCTTCGAGCCGTAGTCCAAACTATGGGTATAATGTGTATGATATCCCTATGCCAACACCCCTCTAGTGTCCAACTCCAAAATACACCTCTCTAATAACCAAACCTATAAAATCCAAAGTTCCAAACCCCAAATCAACCCAAAGTGCCAAAACCGAACCAATCCCCAAAATTCTCCCAAATTTCCCCCAAAGTTCCCAAATAAGAATCCCTCTCTCCCAAAATTTCCTACACTTATCTTCCCCATTCCCCCTCCCCCCACCTCATGAAAGTTAACAACCCATCATTAAGGTTGCCAACCTTCACTACTTTCCTTGAGTCACTCCCACCTATCCTCTTATCCTTTAATTATTTTGAGGGGATCATACTTGGTTAGGTCATAACGAAAATAAATATTAAATAATAAAATAATAATTATAAGTAACCAAATAATAATATTTTCTTTAAAATGTCACTCAAAACAAATTGGATTCTTGAGAATCCTAATTAATCAAATATTAATTTAAGTATTATAATTATAAATAAATATTTATTTATTAAACTTAATTAAGTGTTAATAATTTAATTAACCACTAATCAAGTTTAACTATTAATCAAGTTTAAGAGTAATCCAAGCTTAATGATTAAATAAGCTTAAGACTAACTAATCATAGAATAGTAATGTATGAGTGTGATGATCCAAATTTATGAAGGGAATGAAATAAAATTCATATTTATAATCAAAACATAGAGATACAATGAAACTTGTATTCTATTAATAAATGGAAAGTGTTGAAATTGTAAAGATACAAAATGAAAATAAACTAACTCAAATGGTGGTAGCTTACCACTGAGTAGAGATGTGATGGCTACACGTCTTTACCAGATTGAGTTAAAGTGAGGCCAAAATACCATTTCTAATATCATAAGCAATGAGGAAACCATAAACATCTGAAAACCTATCCCTAGGAGGTAAAACACAAAAAGGATTGCGTGCCCCATTGAGGTTAGTCTCTACATCAACTTCCTAGGGTCATAACTTATGCATACAATATATGTTTGTTGTGCTCAATAGCCCGTTGGAAAGTTCTAGAACTACACATTTCAGATTGACCCGAGTTATTCTTACAAATATAGAGTGGGTCCCTTCCATGTCAAGAAAAAAATCTTTATGGCCTCAATATAGCCCTGGAAGATTAGGAACCAAAAAAGTATACAAAAATTTCCAAGGTGGGGATTATGCTTTGAGCTAGTGGAGTAGGTGGATTGCCATCGATATCCACCTAGATTATTCCTTCCCCCTTAAGAAGAAATGGTCTTAATTGCATTGAGTTCCTCCATCATATGGCTAAAATTCTATTAAATTTGGATCTTACTAAGCCACTTGCCATGGTGAAGAAGTTATCTGAATTTCACAACCTAATAGAGTTTGATATGTTCTTGGTGGGTATCCTCTATCTTGATGTCAATGATATGATATGTTGTAGAATGTTTAATGTAGTTAGCGTTGATATTTGTGGTCACCAATCATTCGAATGCCTTTGAGGTTTCCAAAAAAGGTGGATAATATGATCAAAGCAGATCCACATTGCACATTGGGTGCAAGCCAAGGAATGAGGAAATACTCAATTTGAAAGAATTGTCGCACACTTCCTTTGTGATTTTATACAAACCATATGAGAATGACTTGAGCTTCCAAATTGGGCTCGTGAGGTGGTCTTTTGTAAATGTAACCATACCTTATCACCAACCGGAAACTTATTTGGAACCTTATGCTAGTCATGTTACTGCTTGTACTTTGCATTCACTTTCTACACAATATGATGGGCCGATTGTTGGTTTTGAACCCACTCAACTAATTTTTCTACCTTATTTGCCTCAATCTTAGAATGGGAGGACTCAACCAGCGAAGATGCAATGGGCATAGATACATCAATTGGGACAAAGGGTTGGAACCCCAAGCACACTATAAAAGGATTATGGCTAATCGATCTATGGAGGGATATGCTATAGCTATGTTGAACATATGGAAGGTTTTCATCTCATGTATGTGGGTTCTTGGAGTTGTACATTTGAAAGAGGTTATTTCAACTTCCATGATTGATAATGAAAACAAACGTACCGACTTAACAAGAACTGTATCGAGTTCTCAATTTTTTAGAGGTCATAAAATATCATGATTTTAATGTTGATTTTGAAAAGTGTTGATGCAAAATCAACATTTTGTTTCTAGAGAATATTTTTGACACTTCAAATTTTCTTATGTAATAAGTGTCAACAATTTTTATGTTAAGTGTTGATGCAACATCAACCCCCCCATTTTAGGACTTATTTTTTACATTTTAAAAATTCTTATGTATCAAATTTCTTTTTTATATGTCGCTTATTTTCATGTGGATTTTGAAAAGTGGTGATGCAACATCAACGATTTTTACTTTTTTGGGGGGAGAGGGGAGAATATTTTGACACTATAAATTTAAATGTTCGTTATTTAACCATTTTTCAAATTGTCTTATTCCTCTTTTTCTTTTTCTTGATATGTTTGTTTCTTAAGGGTTTTTCAAGCTTGCATTTTTTTTTTTGTTTCTCTTTGCAATATTTTTTTTATAATCAAATTTTCAATATTTTTCAAAGATAGAAAAAATTAAATAAATTATAGTTGAAGTTATGATAATTTTATATATTTATGTGTGGCTAATTAATACGAATCAATTACATATAAATAATTGTACTAAAAACAATTTAAAACACCTTGACAAGAAACACATTTTACATATAAATATAAATAAAGAAATACACATTTCAAGACCTTTTCGCTAAAAATTACCTATTTAATAAAGCATTCTTCTCCCAAAAAAAATTGAAAAACTAAAAAACTCATCAAATTTTTATGAATTTTATGCTCAAAGACAATGACATTTGAAGTTCTTTCTCCAAAAATAATTATTTCCTTAAATTTTAAGTAAAAAATAAGAAAAAAATGGGAAAAAAATTAAAAATATCTTTAACAAAAAAATCAAAATAACAAATTAAAAAAAAATTGCCATTAAAAAAAAATTCAAAAAAAACCAAAAAAAAAAACAAAAAATTCAAAAAATTCAAAAAATTCAAAAATATTTGAACAAAAATATTTAGTAAAAAAAAGAATAAATAAATTAAAATTAAAATATTGTAACTAATTGAAAAACAAAAATTTCTTAAAAAAAAAAGAATAAGTAGACAAAATTGAAAATAAACCGTAATTGTAAAATTAAAGCATTAAAATATACAACCAAATACAAATAAATAATTAAAAATAAATAAATAACAAAGCTATAAAATAAATAAATAATATATAAAATAAATAAACAAAAGCAGAATTAAAAAAATAATAAAAAAAAACTAAAATTTAAAATAATTTTAAAATATATATTAAAAAATAGAAAAAACATTGAAATAAATAAATGGTAAAAATATCTAAACTATCTATCTAATCTATATATATATATATTATATATATATAATATAATATATAATATATATATATATATATAATAGAGTATATGATATATATATAATATATTATTATATATATTATAATATTATATATATATATATAGTATTATAATATATATTACTAATATATATAATTATATATATATATATAAATTGATTTTTACGAAAATAGAAATCATCCTTTCCTAGACTGAGGGAAGGATTGGTATGAACTAGGGTTTACAAAAATACATCTAGTGTTGGGCGCCATGGAGGGGCGCAAGGGAGGGAGCGCCACTCCCTCCTACCGTCAAGTAGTCTCTAGCAGCAGCAAGAAACCACTGGAGGTTGGAAAAGGGTTTTTAGGAGGAGGGAAACGGAGCAACGAGAGCACACACGAGCAGAATAGCAAGAGGGAGCAAGACAGAAAAGAAGAAGGAGAAGAGAACAAGAATCAGAAAGTAGAAAACAAAAAACAAAATGGTCCATGTAAGCCTAAGACTGCCATCACACCCAGAGTGGTGTTAAGTGATCCAACGCTGTAGGCGCATAGGGATCACATGTCGACTACGCCATCATTTGTAAATTCATGGGGTTATGGCCAACGAAGAAAGCGCTACAGGCATGGATTAAATATCATTGGAAACCTAAATGGGATATAGCCCTACACCTTGGATCAAAGGGTTTCTTCACTGTAGTCTTCACTAATATTGAGGATAAAGACCGGTTGTTTGAAGGAGGACCCTACTTCTATGTAGCTGCAGGCCTCTATATGCGGCCTTGGATGATGAATTTTGTCCCAGAACATGAGACTTTCACTACGATCTCGGTTTGGGTAAGACTCTACTCCTTACCTCTAGATTACTGGCAACCAAAATCTTTATCAGCAATAGGAAATAAACTGGGGCGTTTTGTTAAAATATCTAAGGCAACTAGAGGGGGAAAGTACACCTCCTTTGCCCATATATGTGTGGAGATGGATCTCTCTAGAGCTCTACGGGATGAAGTGATCTTGGAAGTTTTTGATGAAGAATGGTTACAAGTAGTGGATTATGAACATATTCCTTTCAAATGCCGCAAATGCCATGAACATGGGCATCTATTTAGGGACTGCCCTCTCAACATCACAGAAAAAAGAAGTAAATCTACAGTAGGGAAAGAAACTGAGAGCTTTCACAAGGTGGGAAATAGAGGCAAAGTAGGGAAAAGTTCACAAAAATAACCACAAAGAGGAAAAGCAGACAAGCCAGAATAGGTACAAGATACTAGAAGAAGAAGAGCAGTTAACAAAGGTAAATCAGGACATGGAGGATAGGCCAAGGGGAGAAGGATGAGGGAGAAAATATGGAAGAGATACAAGAAATCAACCAACAAAAGGAGACTATACTGAGCAACATGGAACTAGAAAGGGACCGAGAAATGACGCCGAGTGAGGTGGAAATGGAGGATCATGAGCTGTTAGATATTCTTGAAAGAGAACATCTAGATCTAGAAAAATTCCTGAAACAAGGCACAATGGAAGGTATGGATTCATTACCTCAAGAGGATTTTAATAGAGTGCAGTAGTTGTTTCTATAGAGAACTCAGGCAAAAGGATTGGGAGGTAAAAGAAGCCTCGAGAGATAGGACAATGAAGGGGTGAAAACCTTGAAAACCACATCAGGACTAGCTCCCAAAAACCCAGGAAGGAAAAGAGGTAGAAAGAAACAAAATGAGTTACTGATTGAATGTGGAAAGCTGCTGATAGATTCAAGTAAGATGAAAGATCTAACCAGTTACTCCTTTACAAATCTTTCCTAATGAAGCTTACATCTTAGAATATTAGAGGTCTAGGAAGTAAAAGGAATCAAAGGAATCTAAACAATAAAATGAAAGAAGAAACTCCAGATATGATTTTCATCTAGGAATCTATATGTTCAATTCAAAAAATAAGAGAAATACACAGCAAATGGCTTGATAGACATGAATTTCTAGAAGTCAAAGTAGACAAAACGGTAGGAGGTATTGTCACACTTTGGAATCCTCATAGAATAGGCATAGCAGATGTTGAAGCATCCAGGAATTATTATTTAGTGGTTATTCAGCCCGTGGGAGACAGGGAAACTTATCTAA
This sequence comes from Pinus taeda, assembly GCA_000404065.3. Taxonomy (NCBI): domain Eukaryota; kingdom Viridiplantae; phylum Streptophyta; class Pinopsida; order Pinales; family Pinaceae; genus Pinus; species Pinus taeda. The sequence continues at coordinate 158,812 of APFE030806334.1, read as the reverse complement.
TCACAAATGTTTATGGTCCACAGAAGCCAGACGACAAACTCAGACCGCTTACTTATCTAGAGAATCTAAGAGATAGATATTCAGAAGTACCTTGGATTCTGGGAGGGGACTTTAACATGATTAAATCCCTGTGAAAATAAAAGGAAGGAACCAAAACTCTAGGTACAGACTCTATAGCTTTTTAGATTTTTATAAACAACATGAAATTAGTTGACACAGCAACAAGTAATGGCCTCTTTACATGGAACAACAAAAGAGGAGGAGAGGCTCAAGTAGCCTCAAAGCTAGATAGATTATTTATCTCAGAAGAACTTATGCTCATAGGCCTGGATATGTCACCAAGGACTCTCCCCTTTTGTGGCTCGGACCATTGGCCTGTTCAACTTGAAGCGAATGGCATATGTACCCCTAAAAAGAGACCTTTTTGGTTTGAGAATATATGGCTCACCCATTCAGACTTCATTAACAACATTGAAAAATGGTGGAAAGAAGATTTGCAGATCCAGGGGACAAGCTACTACACAAAAGATTGAAACATATCAAATTTAGGCTCAAATATTGGAATAAGAATAATTTTGGCAATATTTTTGAAGCTAAAAAAGTTGTTGAAAGGAAAATACAAGAAATTAATCAAAACATAATCACAGAAGGCTTTGACGGGGAAACAAATGAACAAGATAACAAGCAACAATAGGAATGTGAGAACTTATGCCAACAAGAGGAAATATTTTGGAGACAAAAATCAAGTGTACAATGGCTAAAATAAGGAGATAGAAACACAAGGTTTTTCCACAAATATACAAGGGAGCATAGGGCTCACAACAGGATCTCAACGATCAAGGATTCTAGAGGACACCATCTCAATATCCACAAAGAAATAGAAGCGGTGTTGGTTCAACGTTTTCAAGGCATAGCATAGGAACCCCTCTTAGATAGATCACAATTTTTCACGAACTTTACAGAGCACATTCCTAAACTAGTAACAAAAGATGACAATTATAATCTTAATAGGCCGGTGACCGAAGAGGAGGTTAGTGAAGTCATCAAAGAAATGTAGAATGGAAAAGCGCCAGGCCCGGATGGTTTCAATGTAGATTTCTTTAAAGCTTGCTGGAATATTGTCAAACAATATATACTGAATGTGGTAGAGGACTCCAGGAATAATAGAGCAGTATTGAAGGCACTCAACACATCCTTCATCTCCTTGATTCCTAATCAGGACAATGCTATGAAACCAAACAGATTCAGACCTATAGCTTTATGTAATGTGGTGTATAAGATAATATCCAAAATAATTGCCAACGGACTCAAACCCCTTCTTCCTACTATGGTTTCTGTCGAGCAAACGAGATATGTGGAGGGCAGACAAATCCTTAATAATATCATTCAAGCTCATGAGGTAGTTCACTCATTGACCAGTAAAAGGCAGTCAGGAATGATTATGCAATTGGACATAGAAGAGGCTTATGATAAGTTAAATTGGGCCTACATCAGAAAGGTCCTTCTAGCTTATGGATTTGACCACAACTGGGTAAGATGGGTAATGGCCCTAGTGACTACCTCTAGTTTTTCAATTTTGGTGAATGGCTCCCCTTCGAAGACCCTCAAACCTTCAAGAGGCCTCAGGTAGGGAGATCCACTCTCCCCCTTTCTCTTTATTCTTATGATGGAAGGCGTAGGCCGAGCCATCACATCCGCTAAAGAAGCAGGTAAGATCTAGGGTCTCAAACTTTCCGGGAACGAACACGCTCTAACCCATCAACAATTTGTAGATGATACCATGCTACAGGGCTTCCCTATGGTCAAGGAAGCAGTAGCTTATAAACAAGTCCTACGAGACTTCACTATGGCAGCAGGCATAGAGGTAAGCCTCTCCAAATCAAATATTTTCTTTTTCAACACCAACATTGTTATTCAATGAAACATCTCTAGAATTATGGGCTTTCAAAGAGAGATACAACCTTCCAAATATTTGGGAGTACCGCTCAGAGAAAAACCTCTGAACAAGACAGTTTGGGAGCTTGTGATCAATAAGATGTAGGATAAGACTCGGAAATGGACACATAGATATTTGAACTTGGCACGCAAACTCGTTCTTACAAAAGTTGTACTATAATCAGTTCCCATCTACATGTTTTCAGCCCTTCCTGCTCCAAAAGGAGTTATGCAACAATGCAAAAACATCCAAAGAGATTTTCTTTGGGGAAAAGGGGAAGAAAAGAAGAAATGGGCCTTGATAGCATGTGAAAAGATATGTAAACCTAAAACACATGGAGGTTTAAACCTGGATGATCCTGAAGCGCTAAACAAAGTTTTGGAGGCAAAATTATGGTGGAGATGGATAAAATATTCAGATGCTCCATTGGCACAAATTTGGAACCAAAAATATGCAAGCAACTCACAAGACAAGGACCGTATAAGATTGTCTGGAATTATAAAAGGCTCCCACATTTGGAACAAATCTTGGGAGAATAGAGGCATAGGGCAGAAAAATAGTTTCTTGGAAATTAAAGCTAGAGACCTTGCTTGGTTTTGGGAGGAAAAATGGAAATAAGAACCCAAGCTGGAAAGAGAAGAATTTGTAGATCTCAATTATGATACTGATACCAAAGGGTTACTTCGAGTAAATGAATTCTGGGATCAAACAAATAGTGGAAGAAAATGGAGAACTTGGAGAGAAATGCATTACATGGATAATGGCCCCTTGCAAGCATAGGATGACGCTCTAACAGCTATCTTGGATCAAAGAAAGATCCTAATTTC
>APFE030806334.1:138477-153347 GCA_000404065.3 Pinus taeda | reverse complement strand
CTTTTGTTTGATTTTTTAAAGTTGTTAAAAAAATTGAATTTCAACCTAAAAAATGATGTTGATGAGCATCAACACTTTTCATTTACAGTGTCTTTTTTCATGATTATTGCTAAAAAACTTTGCCTTTTAATGTCATTGCTAAAAATACTAGAATTTTAACCCAAGAAAAATGTTTTTGAAACATGAACACTTTTAGTTTTTGAGGTGTTTTTTCATGTATTTTGCGCAAAAATAGGGCCTTTTGGGATAAATTTCTCGTTTTGAGGTTACAACTCACGATAAGTTGGTAACTTTGTTGAAATGTAGTGGAGCACCCTTCGCCCACACTTTTTAGTGAAAGAGGCACTCATCTTCCTCTAGATCTTTGGCCTCACTTTGTTGGGCCTTAGTGGTGGGAATGGTGGCATTGAATTTTGTATCAGTGAGCAACTTCCCCTTGTCTAGGTGTGATTCAGTGTCAGAACCTACATCTGAGTCTTAGGATTTCCAATCAACCACCAATGACTAACTTGTGCGAAATTAATTGGTGTTATGAGAGGGGTGATGAGCCTTTCTCAAAGTGCAGTTGATTAGTTGCTCATTTAAATTATCAATCTAAGGTTCATTTGGATCTTAGAAACCATTGTGCATAATTTATGCTAGTGTAATATGTTATGTGTCAAGAGGTTGTAGTAATGTAATAGTTGTCACAATTCAAGATTTAGATTATTTTACAGGTCATCAATCTAGGACACCACACTCGTAAGAAATAAAGCACACTTGCAAGAAAGTAAATTGTATGAAAAGTAAATTGCGGGAAATGAAAATCACATTGGCAAAAATAGAAACACAGAAAGGACTAGGAGTGTCTTGTTCCAGCGTAATGATATTCTTGATTGGTTGTAACAAGGATGCACGGGAACGTGCTTGGAATGCATGGTAATATGGACAAATAAAATATAAACATCAATCAATCATAATAAAATTCTTATTGTTGGAAATAAGGTAAAATCATGCTACAAGTGAGTTACAAGAATGGGAGTTGTAGAAATAGCCAGTTCAACTAAAACTAAGAAATTTCATTAGCAAAGGGTTAATCCTACAATTAATATTTAGAGAAACATAACTTGAAGTTGCAAACTGTTGAATAAGGAATTGTTTGGGGGGGGGGGGGGGGTGTGGGGGGTGATATCAGTAATTAAGAAACTCTTTTCTTTTTCTTATTGTGTCTACAGACCCTTCTTATATTTCTTTACTTGTGAGAGAATTCATTCACATAAGTAGTGACCCAATAATATTTGAAACACACATGTTAAAACAACAATCACATGAGCAGCACAAATTTCACACAATGTTTTTTCACGTGGAAACCCAGAGGGAAAAGACCACCAATTTTGTTTCTTGTTTATGATGTAAATTAAGCACCCACTTAATTACATATATTTGTTTGTGAGAACCCACTCACATGAGGCACTGACCCCCTTTGGTTAGCAAGCACCAACATTCCAAGAGGCACCAACCTGCTCTTGCCATTGTTCTATTATTTCGTACAATTTTCAAATTGAAAACAGAGGCATACATGATCTAGGTGGATATTGGTGGCCACCCACCTATTCCAATTGGACCTCTACCATTATTTCGTTTAGTTGTTCGGTTTCCTTATTGGTAGCACAATTTACTATTTTTGGCAGTTTTTTGGGTCCTGAACGTCCCGAGCCGTTTTGAGGCCCTAAACGACGTTTTTTGGGAAAAATGGGAGCAACAAAGGTAGTTAAACTGATGATGCTCATCTCAAAGTTGTATTCCTAGAATAGATCTTTCTAACGATGTATTGTGCGTGTCAAACATAGATCGTATGCCAAAGTTATGACCTCGGGAAGTTGATGTACAAATTTACCCAAAACGGGGCCCATAGTTTGGCACTTCATCTCCTAGGATTAGGTTTTTGGATGTTTATGGTTTTTCATTGCTTCTCAACAATAAATAGGCCTTCGTTCCTCATTGTAATACAATTCAGAGGCATGTAGCCACCACATCTCTTCTTATAGATAAGCTACCATAGCCCGAGCCAGTTTATTTCCATTTCTGTTTGTAAGTGTATTTCAGTATTTTACATCAATGAAATGAAGTATTATTTCTGTTGCATATTTGTATTTATGGTCATATCTGTAATTTGTTGTGCTCCTGTTTAAATATGTATCAGTGGTATCAGAGCAGTCTACTCTTTCTCTGTTTTTTGTTGCATGTCCCCAATGAGGTCGGGGTATAAGGAGTTAGGGCTTGAACTAGTCAAACCTCTCCAAGACCAGCCTCTCAAATCCCGATGGCCTCCGATGGTGGATGAAAATAAAGACGAGGGGGTAGGAGATCCTACCAAAATCTTGCTTGATGTGGCCCTCGAGTGACAAAGGAACACGATGATGGACAACCTTACCCAGATCCTTCAGCGGCTACCTAGGGGCGACACATCTACTTCCAGCAGCTACTTTAGAAGTGCCACACCCTTTAAGGTACAAGTTAACTTTGACATTACCATATTTGAGGGTTAGATAGATGTAGACGTTCTAGATAAATGGTTAAATCCACTAGCAGGGTATTTTTCTGTCCAAGAATTTTCCGGCTGGGAAAATATTAATTTTGCTCTTCTCAAAGCTGCCCCCCACGTCAAGCACTGGTGGGAAACCTACTACGAGGAGAAGGATGAAAGTAAGACATCACGATTTTCAACCACACCCACTTGCAATTCATTCTGAAATACCATCAAGGAGCATTACTACCCTGACAAAAGATATGAGGATAAATACATAAAGTGGACCACGCTGGGGCAGGGAAGGGACCAAGATGTGCTGGAGTTTACCAATAATTTTCACACCCTTCGCACAAAGTTGGGTATCAAGGATGTTGAGCTATATTTGGTACTCAAATACCACAACTACCTATAAAGATACATCCAAGACGAGATGGAGTTCCACGACATCTCCTTGCTCGGCACAGCGTACTAATACGTTGTCAAGATTGAGCAGAAGTTTAAACAAAAGGGCGAGAGTTTGGATCTGCAAATCCAAACCAAGGGAAAGGTGCCCCCAAACCATTGAACAAAGGACAAAGCCAAGGAAAGGTGGCCCAGGATGACCCACCAAAGTGCAAGAAAAGAACAACACCGCGAAGCCGAAGAAGGACACCGGAAAGTGGTGTGAGTTCCATAAGAGCTCCATTCACAACAAAAGTGAGTTTCAAGCCAAGCAATCACTGGTGGCTAAGCTAAAGTCTCTAGAATCAGATGCATGTTCCAACTCTGAGTAAAAACCTAATAAGGGGAATGACAAATGGAAGTATATTATCGATGCAGAGCCCAAAGCCACTGTTGCCACCACAAAGATCCAAAAGGAGGAACCCGAAGATCTAGAGGAGGAGGAGCACCTCTTCCACTCCCAAATGTGGGTAAAGGGTTCCCCACTACAGTTCATTTTCAAAAACGGGAGCCAAAAGAACCTCATTTCAGTAGAGGTCGTGAAGCAGCTGGGTTTACCGACCACAACACATCCACAACCGTAGACCATCAGGTGGCTTCACCAAGGACGGGATCTTCGCATGAGCCAGCAGTGTCGCCTTCCATACAACAACAAGCCCTTCACGGATGAGGTATTATGTGACGTTGCTCCCCTTGATGTTTGTGCTGTATTATTAAGCCAACCATACTTGTGGAAGCGACATGCTATGTATGAGTTCAGGCCTCGTGTTGTTATTGTTACTTTGGGAAATAAGTTGTACAAGATACTAGAGGTAGCACCACCTACCACCATCTCTTTGGTTACTGCAAAACAATGCAGTAAGCTCATTTCCAAAACTGGGAAATTTGTTTTCCTGATGATACGCCCTCAAGGAAAGAAGAAGACGGTGGCCACGACCTCCAGATAGGGCCTCTCTGCATGACAACAACAAATGAACAAGGTCATTAAGGAGTACGAGGACATCTTCACCTCCCCCGCAGTGGTGTCTCTGCACTGCTAGGTCAAGCACTCCATCGATCTGATCCTACACTGCACTGTTGTAGAATGATCACATCCAATTGAGCTAATCACCCTATGGGAGTCTGATCGTGTTGGTAGAAAAGAAGGATGGGAGATTATGTTTTGACTATCGGGCGTTGAACAAGATCACTGTCCGGAATACGTACCCGATCCCACAAATTGATGACCTTCTGGACCAACTAAAGGGGTAAAATATTTCAGCAAGATCGACTTGAAGTCAGGATATCACCAGGTACAAATCGAACCCACTGATGTGTGGAGACTGCTTTCAAAGCTAAGGACGACATTTTCGAATGGTTGGTTATGCCTTTCAGGTTGACGAATGCTCCTGCAACCTTTATGAGGCATATGGATGACATCTTGCAGCCATTCACCAACTCATTTGTAGTGGTATACTCGGATGGCATCTTGATCTTTAGCTAGAGTTGGGAAGAGCACCTCCATCACATCCGATAGGTTCTCCAAACACTGCAGCAACACAAGCTAGGTGCCAATTTAGAGAAATGCACTTTTTTCATGACCCAAGTTCAGTATATGGGATACATTATTGATGAACGGGGTGGTGCATGTGGATCCAGCCAAGATCCAAGCCATTTGGGATTGGCTAGCTCCAACCACTTTGACAGAGCTCTGCAGCTTTCTCGGCCTTGCCAATTTCTACCATAGGTTTGTGTTGGGATTCTCTCATATCACTTGGCCCTTGAGTCAAGTCACCGAGGCAGGAGTAAAAGAAAAATTATTTTGGTCTGAATCTCAAAAGAAGGCACTCACAGAGTTGAAACATTGCCTCTGCTCGGCATCACTGCTCACATTACCAGACTTGCAACAACCATTTGAGGTCGAGACACATGCTTCTGACTATGCTATTGGGGCAGTGCTTACTCAACACATGCATCCAGTGGCATATCATAGTGGGACACTTTCAGACACAGTCTGGAAGTATCCTACTTATGAAAAAGGGATGTATTCAATTGTGCATGCTTTTTGTTAATGGAACAATTACATTTTTGGGAAGGAAACAGTCATCCACACAAACCACCAACCCCTGAAATTCATAGAGAGACATGGGAAGTTGCAGAATGATCGCCATAAGAAGTAGTCCACATAGCTACAACAATTCCATTTGAATATCTACTATAAGAAGGGAAACACCAATAATGTTGCATATTGCCTCAGCTGACCACTGATCATGGCGTTAACCACCGTGCTCAACTCTTGTGGGAATGAGACTTCTGATTGGCCACTTCTCTACAAAAGTGACCCAGAATTCGGCCTCACATACTAGATGCTCTTGGAGGGTCAACATGTTCCAAAATTTCACTTCCAAGATGCCCTGTTATGCCACTTGGGTCACCTTTGTGTTCCTTCAAGCGAGCATGCTAAGATGATTTGGGAAGTGCACTATAGCTGGGCTGCTAAGCATTTCAGGGTCCAAAAAACGATGGCAGTATTACAAAAGTATTTATATTAGACGAATCTTTGACTGGATGTCGCAAAGTACATCAGATCCTACACTGCCTGTGCCATTGGCGAACCAACCATCAAGAAGCAAGGCCTGTATACTCCGCTACCTACCCCCAGTCAATCTTGGGAATCCATCTTGATGGATTACATGTCCAACCTTCCTTCTACTAAGAATGGCAACAACTGTGTTTTTATAGTCGTCGGTAGATTCTCGAAGATGGCAATAATGGCAGCCTGCAAGAAGAATATCACAACAGAAGCCACTGCTAAACTCTCCTTTGAATGAGTGTGGGTGCACTTTGGGATCCCACAATCTATCATCTTAGATCGGGATAGTAGGTTCCTTAGTCCATTTTGGTCCAGTCTTTAGTCGATGGTGGACACCAAGCTCACTAAGTCCACAGCTTTCCATCCCCAAACTGATGGCCAGACAGAGGTCGTCAATAGCATTCACGTACATGGGATGACAACCTCCCCTATGTCCAACACAACTATAACTGGTATCTCCACATCTCGACTGGCCACAACCCCTTTCAGGTGGGCTTGCAATTCCAGTTAGTATGTCCCATTGATGTGGCCACCACATTTGCAGCTACTCAGGCAGATTCGGCTCATATCTAGTCCAAAACCGATAAGGAAAACAACTTCATTGAGCACATCGAACATATCCTCCAATAAGTACATGGGAAATCAAATGCCAAATACAAGAAACAACATGATCAACATCGAGTGCCACACAAGTTTCTTGTGGGAAACAAAGTCTGGTTTCATTTGCAAAAGGAACACCTTACTGGAGCCTATCAAAAACTCAGACCACTCTGATATGGTCCATACAACATTACCAAGGATTTTGGAGACAATGCATTTGAGCTCAGCATTCCCCCATTCCTTGCCCTGCACCCGGTGTTTAATGTCGACCGCCTTCGACCATACTTCCCACCATTGCTATACACATCAGACATTACAAAACAACTCACACCTTTAGAGTTAAATCTAGATTCCATGGAATGGGCCACAATTGACCAGATCATGGACACACAGAGCAAGAACACCCGACAACAAAGGATCCAACTATATCGAGTTGTCAAAGCAGGCCAACTCCTTCACCAAGGTAAGTGGCTCACCAGGGACCAAGTTTAGTAGAATTTTCCTCATCTCATGGAGGAAATCAACACAATGGGGACCATTGCTTCCTAAGGGGGGAGGAATGATCCAGGTGGATATTGTAGCACAATTTACTATTTTTTGTAGTTTTTCGGCTCTTGAACTTCTAGAGCCATTTTGAGGCCCTAAATGATGTTTTTTTGGGAAAACTAGGAGCAAAATGGGACTATGGGCTAACGTTCCTCATCCCAAAGTTGTAGTCCTTAGATAGATCTTTCTAACGAGGTATTTTTCATGTCAAATGGAGATTGTATGCCAAAGTTACGACCCCGGGAAGTTGATGTACCAATTTACCTAAAACGGGGCCCATAGTTTGGCGCTTCATTTCCTAGGGTTAAGTTTATGGATGTTTATGGTTTTTCATTATTTCTTAACAATAAATAGGCCTTCGAGCCTCATTGTAAGATAGTTCAGAGGCATGTAGCTGCCACATCTCTTCTCAAAGATAAGCTACCATCACCCAAGCTAGTTTATTTCCATTTCTGTTTGTAAGCGTATTTCACTATTTTACATCAATGAAATGAAGTATTATTTATGTTGCACCTCTGTATTTATGGTCATATCTGTAATTTGTTGTGTTCCTATTTAAATCTAAATCAATAAAATAATACAAGTAAAATACCAGCAATGGTTGTTCATAGATTTGACTTCTGCACTCTTCCTTCTATGTTCACTTGCACTGGGTCTCTTCTCATTGCTTATAGCAACACTTCCTCTTTTCTATACCTCCTCTATTAAGAGCTCCCTACACACTACTCTTTGACACTTTTTGTATCGCGTTGTATCCTCCTTGGTGCTTCAAAACCTCTCTCTCAATGCACTCCACTCACACCACATTGCTCTTGCAATTTTCTCAACACTTCCCCATCTTCTCCATTGCAGGTGATGGTTTTGTTCCACTGAGGCACTCTGTGCAAGGCAGTCTTTGCAATATGTCATTGAGCTTCCCAAATATACTTAGGCATGGCTCCCATTGCCACTCTTGCATCTTCTAGTAGTTTAATGTCACAACACCTGAAATAGAGATGGACCTTGCAGTTATTCATAGTCTGACTGCATAGACCTCCATGCTGATAAATTAATATTGTGTTGACCTGCACACTCCTTCAAGAGTCCCAATTTCATTTATCACTCCACAGATATTGACAAATCATAGAGGTGACCACTCTATTCTCATTTATCATAGCCATTTGTCCATGCGAAGCACCCCTATTTGTCTTTGCCACAAATTTCATTGTCGATTTCTTGTCACATAGTCTTCTCCAGATTTAGCTCCTTTCAACTACTAACTCCTCTATGCCTGCATTCGATTTCATAGCTGCCAACCCATACATCCTTTAACTCTTTATAATTCCTTATCAGAGAAACTCCATATCGCAACTTCATAGTGGTGGAATGTTACGATACTTCTCATTCTTGGTGTCTTTAGCTCCTTTGGCACTGAGCTTCTTAAGTATTTCTCTTCCATGGGACAGAGAGTTGTGACCTGCAAATTAGCTTTTAGGTGCTAAGGCTTTTCGTTCCTATCTGGGGCCAATCTTCCTTTTCTACTGTTATGTGCCCTTGGTTCTTTGGATTTTCATGACTAAGAGCCAACACAATATCAGAAGCCCCCTCTATCATAATTTTTCCAAAAACCATTTGTTCCAAAGTTACGAGGTCTTAATCCTCTAATATGCCAACCATCGATATGACATCATCATTCCACGTGGTGTCTTTATAGTGATGAAATGTGTCACCTGGATCTGGCACATTAGGGCACCGAATACTGTTGAATCAACCTGCCATGTGTTGTATCATACTACCACATCTTGCTAATGTGATATGTCACTTCAGGTTCACAAAGCCAATCTTATGCTACCATGTGTCCTACTAGAGGAGAGAGAAGAGGGCCCAATAGACCTAGGTTTCTTAACCAGTTTCTTTATTAATATTCTTCGCCATTCCTCGATATTTTTCATATTAGCGAAACTACTGGACATCATAACTTCTTAGAGTACTCAGTTAATAAGTTCTGATACTCCAATATCTCGATTCTCCAATATTCTGATATGACCTATGATATGTCGTCTACCCTAATTCTCTAATGTTCTGGTATTTGATGTGTCAATGTCTCGATCTCTAGGGTTTCAATATCCAATATAACCGATATGCTAATCTCTGATATCTTGTTCTCTGATATGATGATGCGCTAACCCCTGATATCCTGATATCGGATATTATCAATATTGCTTCCTTTGTAAGGCTCCAAATCCCTGAACTTCATCAGACCATATCTTTTGATCCAAGAATCCATTTTTGGACTTCCGCATATCGTTGGAAAACTCTTCCAGAGAATGATGGATTGTATAAGTTCCAATGTAGTCTTTGAGTCTATTTTCAACCTGTCATATGTTTTCAAACCTCTCTCCTCCTTGACTTTTCTACTTTGTTCTTGGACAACTAAACTCTCAACCACCATGGTGATCATTTTATGGCTTCTTCAATAATCTTGCTACTATGGTTATTCTCTACATAAAGCCTGTAGCTACCATGGAATTACATCTGGTCCATCACTATAACCGTCATTTCCTGACTTCTTTAGTAATCCTACTACTGTGATGATTTTCTACAAAGCACTCCAACAACCATGGGATTCCTCCCAAACACTCAATCATCATAAAAAACCTTATTTGACATCAATGCCAACACTTACACATCCACCCATGCACCATAAAATGTCCAACAATCCCCCCCTTTGGCATTAATGGCAACAACATAAGCTCCCCCTTGGGCTAGGCATGGTCTACTCTAATGCCAATCTTCTGCCCCTTTTACATCAATGGCAAAGAATACTTCTCGAGCACCCCCCATGAACCATTGTGATGTACTCTCCCATGAGTTCCACATGATCAGTAGTTGCCATCACCTAGCAATATGAAGTCACTTGGAGGGAGGAACCACAAATCCTATATGTTTCCTAAGATATTCAAATGGTTCTCTTGCCAGTGGCTTCATAAAGATATCTTCTAGTTTCTCTTTAGTGGATACATATTCAAGTCTAAAAATGTGGGTTGCAACATGTTCCCTCAAGAAATGGAACTTGATTGGAATACTCTTAGTCTTTAAGTGCATGACTGTATTTTTGGAGATGTTGATGGCACTTGCGTTGTCAGGCATTATTGGAACTAGATCAGTTAGCTCTACCTGTATATCTTTCAAGGTTTTATTCATCCATAGAATCTACATACAGCATGTAGAAACAACAATATACTCTGCTTCAGTAGTAGACAAAGAAATGGAGGCCTATTTCTTGCTGACCCATGACACCAAGAAATTTCCCAAGAAGAAGGCTGCACTAGAAGTAATATTCCTATCATCAAGGCTTCCAGCCCAATCTACATCTTTGTAGGCCTTCAATTTTAAATATTCATTTTTAGCATACGTCAGTCCATATTTTGTTCTACCTTGAAGATATTTGAAAATCTTCTTGACAGTAACAACATGAATCTCTCATGGAAAGTCTTGAATTCTGGCCACAATCCCCATTTCTTGCATGATGTATGGCATTGAAGATGTCAGATACAATAATCTTTCTATCATTGACCTGTATTCAGTCTGATTTACTAGCAGTGTTGAATCTTCTTTGCACAATTTGCAGCCTATAATCATGGGCTTGTTTATTGGTTAGCAAATTTCTAGTCCAAATTTCTTCAAAGTTTCCTTGAGATATTTGGATTATGATATAAACACTCCTTGTGGAGATCGAGTAATTTGCAAACCTAGGAAGAAGGATATTTCTTCGATCATGGACATTTCAAATCTAGATTGCATACATTTTGTAAATCGATGCCCCAATTGTTCCACAATGCTGCCAAATATTATGTCATCCACATACACCACTACTATTAGTAGATGGTCACCATTGGACTTACACAAAGGTTGCTATCAATTGTGGCTTTCTTAAACCCATTTTGTTGAAGGCTCTTATCCAACCTTTCATACCAAGCTCTGGGGGCCCATTTTAACCCATACAGGGGCTTTTTTAGTTTGCATACAAAGCCTTCATCAAAGGTGAGAAGAAATCCTTCTAGCTTCTTAATGTAAACTTCTTCTTTTAAATCTTCATTGAGAAATGAAAACTTAACATGATCTGATATACCTTGATATTCTTATGGATGGAAAGAGCAATAAGTATCCTTATAGCTTCTAGTTGAGGTATGGGTGCAAAGGTTTCTTTGAAGTCTACCCCTTCTATTTGGGCATACCCTTTTCAGGTCAATCAAGCTTTGTTCCTAATTACTTGACATTGTTCATTCAATTTGTTCTTGAGAACTCATTTGGTTCTAATAACAGTTTTCTCTCACCACCTTCGAACAAGATCCCATGTATCATTCTTTTCAATTTTGTCAATTTCTTCATTCATTGCTCCCGCCTAGAACTTGTCTTCGCTTGCTTAACGAAGGTTACTAGGTTCTATCTGTGATAACAGAGCCAAAATTGCATAACTTGTATTACAACAAGTTTCCTTTTGGTTTGGACAACATGTCTTTGATATCCAAGAATCTAAATCTCAATATTTTCCTTCTATACATATCTGGAGAGTGTGTTTGGCCTTGAATTCATGCCTACTTCCTCACTTTTAATGTTTGAATCAGTTTCATTCAGATCAGTTGACTCCAATTTAAACATTCTTCATCATCTGAGTTCATATTAGTTTTAGAGGATTCAGGTTGTGAACCTATTTCATCTACTATTATGTTGATGCAATCATCAATATTCTTTGTCTACTTGTTGAAACACTTATATCCTTTGGTTCGAATAGAGTACTCGAGAAATATCCTTTCACCAGTGTGTGAATCAAACTTTCTAGGATTCTTATCATTCCTTTTAATGAAGAACTTGCTTCCAAAAACCTTGAGGTGTTTAACTGATGCAACTCTTCCCTTCCATAACTCATCGAGAGTTTTATCACTATTACACCTGAGTTGAGTTATGTTTGACAGATATACTTTTTCCTGGGCTGCTTCTCCCTAGAAGTTGTGAGACATTTCTACTTCATCCAACATTTATTTGGCCATTTCCTGGATTGTTCGATTCTTCCTCTCTACTACTCCATTTTGCTGAGGATTTTTTTCCATTGAGTACTTCCTCCTGTTATTGTGCTCTTCATAGAATTCCTCAAATTATCTTGAGGTGTATTCCCCCTCTTTTTCTAATATTAAGCATTTTATCCTTAAGTCTTTCTCATTTTATACTTGATCTTTTAACTTCTTGGAATGTTTGAATGCTTCTGATTTTTATTTGAAGAGGACAATCCAAGTGGCCCGGGTGAAATCATCAATGAGCAACATGAAATATCTCTCTCCTTTAGAGGTTTTTTCTCTAGTTGAACCATAAATGTTTGTCTTAATGAGCTCCAAAGTTCTAGATGAGGAGAAATCTTTTGACTTGAAATGAGTCCTAGTCTACTTGCCAAAATGACATGACTTAAAAATTGTGTTATCAGGTTTCAACAGTCTTGGTAGTCCTATCACTACTCCCATCTTGCTTACTTTTATCAAACTATTAAAATTCATATGCCCAAGCCTCTTATGCCACAACCATGCTTCACTTGTTTTTCATAAATAGCAATTAACCCTGGAATTGTCAAACACATATACATTATTGTGGATTATGATTGCTTTCCCCACTAGTTCTCCATTGTTTTTGTTGCATATCTCACATTATTTAGATCAAAAGGTAACATCATAGCCATTATCACACATTTCGCTAACACTTAGAAGATTGTGCTTGAGACCTTCTACATACAACACATTCTATACTTTTGTTTTTTTATTAGGACTGACTACTCCTTTACCTTTGATTCATGCTAGAGCATTGTTTCGAAATGTGACATTACTTCCTATGTCCTTTTCTTTGAGTGGCAAAAAAATTATTTTGTCCCCAATTATATGTTTGGAACAACCACTATCCACATACCATTTTTTTCTTGATTATGAGCTGATAAGGTGAGTCCACACTACATGCTCTTCTTATTATGTCGTTTCTAGCTCCCTTTATCCTTTTGGATAGTTGTCTGTCTGAAATTTTGGGACCTAGACAGGTATTGAGACCTACATCTGCACTCACTAGCTTTGTGCCCAAAAATTTTACATTTGAAGCATTCTACTTCAATTAGCAAGGAAAAGAAGACATTTCGATTTTCGAGAGAGGAGTTTTGAATTTTATAAATTTGATGCATATTATATCTGAGATTTTCATCTCTTTAAACTTTTATCCCTATAGGCAATAACTTTATGTCGAAATATATGACACTTATAACTGTGACCATAAAAAAATAGGCATATCTATTGTTGAAAGCATTATGAGATTGCGTAGGAAAATGTGTTGATTGTTTAACTGATTAGTTCATTCTCCATTGACAATCTCCTCTTTGCACTACTACTCTATTGCCTTCATTAATTATTTTATGAAGCTTATTCCCATGGGTTTATGGTTCTTTCAATCCCGTGGACCTGAAGTTTATCTTCCCAATAGAATATTCTTGTGGCTTAGAGTAACCCAAACCTATTTTGATTCTTGAGGGATTTTGATTATTCAAGATTTGATTTAGTCTCCTTGTCCCTTCAGAAAATTTTTCATTTAAAACCTTCTCAATCAATATTCTCTCAAGGTGATTTCTCAAAGAGACAACTTATGCTTCGAGACTGTTACATTTCTCTTCCCATTCTTGGATCAAATCTTGAAGAACATCTTATTTTTGTTTAGCCTCCTCTAGTTTAAATTTCAAAGAAATAATATCATATTTGCATGTATGTGAGGTTATTTCCCTTCTTGACTTGAGAAACTCATGTTTCAATTGCTTGGTCTCCTCTTCTAGTCTTTTATAGTTTCCTTTTTTTCTTCGAGTAGAAGGACTAGACTGCCTTTGCTCTTGATATCTTGCTGAAGATTTAATTTTTTATAGGAAAATTCCTCATTGTCATAGTTATACATACCTTCCTCTGCATGTTGTAATTGTTCCTTTAGATACTTATTCCTATTTCTTGCCTTGTTTAACTTGTCAAGGGCACCAATGAGTTCCCCTTTAAGGTCCACTACTCCTTATTATTCTTCCTCTTTAGATTCCATAATACCTTGTTTCCTGGAGTCTATTTTGAAATTCATAAGAAGATACTTATCTGACTCATTCTATGACAAGTTTTCACTTTCTAGCTTTGGTGCTAAGCTATCCTCTTTGGAGTAGAACCCCTTTTTCTTATAAAGCGTTTTCTTCCGATGTGTATGAGACTTCTTTCTAGATTTTAGATCCTATTCCTTTTCATGTTTTTCTTTATAAGGAAATTTTGACGAGAAATCTCCAACTCTTCCACAGTCAAATCATTTAAAGGGAAGCTTCCCATTATATTTTCCTAAGCCATGCTTCAGTTTGTTGGCTACTTGAGCGAGCTCCTGATCAGAATCACAACTAGAGCACTATTGATGATTTTTATGCTGCTTGCCCTTTCTAGATACTTTAAATGTTGCTTCGTTTAGTTCATACATTTCTATTCCTACTCTCATCTCATAGGTTGGGAGAGTACCATGCAACTGGTCCATCTTGAGATCCTTTAGATTATCCATCTCTTTAATAGCTGGGACTTTTTCATTAAATCTCATCCGTAGAGATCTTAATATTTTCTAAACAATCATCTATTCCTTGACCTCTTCACCAAGTCCTCTGATCATATTAGTCACTTCATCAACTCTGAGGAAGTATTCCTATATGCTTTCATTCTCATTCATTCTCAAGCTTTCAAACCTCATTATGAAATTCTAAAGTTTCTCCTCCTTTACTTTGCCACCCCCTTCATGATTTTGATTAATCTTTACCCACACTTCCTTCGCAGAATTACAGTGCATAACGTTTACAAGTTCTGATTGACTAAGGCCAAAGAGAATGGAATTTTTGGGTTTAGAATTGTTCCCATATAATTTTTTACCATTTGCATCAATGAGAGGGATATTTGGGACATTGTAATCTGTGAGTACTGAATTCCAAACATTTACTCCTAGGGACATAAGATACGCTTACATTCTCACTTTCCAAAAGCATAGTTTGTACCATCAAAGACTCGTATTCTAATTGAGTAAGCCTCTTGACTCTCTTGCCTAGACATAATTCCTTATAGATCTACCTTCTAGTGATTAGATTGTTGCTAAAGGAACTAGTATCTAATACCAATTGTTGAATTAAGGAATTGTTGTGTG
>APFE030806334.1:75969-130578 GCA_000404065.3 Pinus taeda | reverse complement strand
GCCAGCTCCGGTTCATTGTCCAGTTGATTAATGTCTAAGGCTTGGAAGTTTGTTTTGGACATTAGTTTGGCTAAACCTTGTCCTTTTATCATCTTGGTGGGTTTTATTTTAATGTCATATTCAAGGATGCTGGCAATCCACTTGCCTCTTTTGCCTTCTAGTCCCTCTTGAGTTAATATATCCTTTACAACAATGTTAGGGACATAGGCAATCACGTGGGAGTATAAGATGTAAATTCTGAAATCTTTGATGGCTTTGACCAGGGCATAAGCCTACTTTTCCATAATCTGATATTTCAAGGGTGCATCTCTCAAAGTTCGGTTGAAGAAAGCAATTGGCTTTTCGTTACCTTGATCATCTTTTTGCAAAAGGACAGCGACTATAGTGTGCTCAGATGCAAAGGAAAAAATGATAAAGTCTTTGTCGAATTGAGGACTGGTGAGGACAGGCATTTGGGTCAAGGCAATTTTTATACTCTCAAAAGCCTGCTTGGTTTCAAGAGACCATTCTACCTTGGCATACTTCTTCAACATGTTGCTCAATAGCCTTATTAGCTCAGCTAGGTTTGGGATAAATCTCCTTAGGAAATTGATCTTTCCAAGGAATGTTTGCAGTTCTTTTATGTTTCTTGGATAGGGGATTTGGAGGATAGCTTGAATTCTTTCAGGATCAATTCTAATACCATCTTTCGATATGATATGGCCTAGAAGCTTCCCTTCCTCAAGGGCAAACAGGGACTTCTTGGGATTCAAGGAAATGCCATATTTCCTGCATGTCATGAAAATTTTCCTTAAGTGCTTAAGGTACTCTTGGTCAGATTTGGAGAATGGGGTTAGATCATCAAGGTAAACCACAAGGAAATCATGTATCTCCTTGGCAAATGCAATATCCATTGCCCTTTGAAAGGTAGCAGCAGCGTCTTTCAGCCCGAAAGGCATTTTAACGTACTTAAATGTTCCCCACGGTGTGGTAAAGGCTGTCTTGTCTTGGTCATCCGGGTGAACAAGTATCTGATTAAATCCTGAAAATCCATCTAGTAAAGAAATTCTAGAGGAACCCATTACTCTTTGTAAGATATGGTCCATTTTGGGCAAAGGGTAGTGGTCTTTTAGAGAGACTTGGTTTAAATTTATCAAGTCTACACACAGTCTTATCTCTCCTGTTTTTTTCCTAGTGGGAACTAAATTAGGTACCCATTCAGAGAATCTGATGGGTGCAATGATACCTGCTTCAAACATTCTCTTTATTTATTTTTCGATAAGGGGAAGAAGCATGGGGTTGATTCTTCTAAGTTTCTGTTTGAACGGTTTTTGATTTGGTTTTAAGGGAATGGTATGTTGGATCACTGAGGTGTCATAGGACTTCAAGTCCTCATAACTCCAGGAAAATACATCTTGGAATTCTTTGAACAAATCCACGTATTTTGGTTTTTGATCAGGGGGCAGATTTTTAGACAACTTAATCATTCTAGGCTGCTCTACTGTTCCTATGTTGTGTTCTTCTATAGCAACATTCAGAGGCTCCATTTTTGGCTTTTTGGGCACATCATTGTCATCAAACATGTCTTCTAATGGAGTAAGGCCGACAGGTAGAAAATTACTCTTTAGATCAATAAACTCATCCTCTGCTTTGGTTGTTTCCTCTAAACATATTTGTTTCAGTTGTTCTATGTTTGCATTATTAAACACAGTTGGGTTAACAATTTGTTTAGCTGTTGCAGCTGTTACAGTCGGGTGATTTTCTTCTGCTAGCTGTTGTGAGTCATTCATGGCATCCATGTCAATGTTTGTGTTGGAAAATTCGCCCTCAAGGGTTAGGAAATTGTTAATCTGGGCATCATTTTGAAATACCTGCTAATCCTTGACATTGTTAGGGACCGAAGGTCTGTGTTTTATTTCAGCGGTGAAATGGTGATTTGGTTCAAAGGGAAGCTTGCATGTGCTAGCAAAGTTTGCTAGACTATGGGCATGAATATTATGATCTCTTGAAATTTTGGCAAGCTTGAATTCACTGAAGGAATTGAGTATTTCAGTGGTAGCAGCCCTGTAAGCTCTCATTCTACTGTCGTTAGTAACAAAGTTACCTTTCATTTGTTGTATAATCAAGTCGGAGTCACCTAGGATAGACACTTTTGTAGCTCCTAGGACTTTGAGTAGTTTAAGGCCTGAGAGAAGAGCTTCATACTATGCCATGTTGTTTGTACATCTGAAATTGAGTCTATAGGCATGGCCTTCTGTGTGATTATCATGTGTATTGTAAATCCATACTCCTGCCCCGGCTCCTAACTTGTTGACAGAACCATCAAAATCCAAATACCATGTGATTTCTTGTTTGAGGTTTGTATTGAGAGTTCCAGTTTTTTGAGGATTGGGCAGACTTACAATTTTTGTTCCGGAATGTTCTTCTTGCTGTTTGTTGGTTGCCTTGACTGTTGAGACGATTTCATGGGTATTGGCAACCGATTGCTCATTGATGTATGTTTCTTGTTCCAAAGATAACTGTTTATCATCAATTGGAGGGCTGGTGTTATCATTAAATAAAATAAAAGAATCCATATCGGAATGGATTGAGTAAATTGGAAAATTCTAGGGCTTTTCCTCACTGCTTACCACATACTTCATTAATGTTTCTCTATACAGTCTCTTTGGTTGCCCAAAGACAGATATAGTGGCATAAGAGAGATCGAGTTGAAGGGATCCTTGCAATTTTTCTCCCCACGATCTGGATAGGAGCATGTCATACTTTGCTGGAATGTCCGCAACTACTACGCCCATTAGGATTGTCTTGTTGGGGAATTGGACTAGAGACACACAAAGGTCTTTAATCAAGCCTAAACATTTGACTTGACTTGAGTCAAAGGAGTATAGATCTTTGTATGGTCTTGTGACATCAAGGTTCAACCTTTCCATTACAACTTTGGGCATAAGGTTATGTGAAGCACCTGAGTCAAACATGTCATTATGCAATATTTTGTCATGTATGTGCAGACTGACATAAAAAGGTGGAACAGGTCCATATGTTGATTTTCCGTTAACTTCTGGACCAAACAGCAGCTCAAGGGTATCGTCTAAAACGTTTACATCATCCCTTACCTCTGGTAGTTGAAGTGATCTTTGAATTTGTTGCCTATATACATCATGTTTGGCAAGTTCTGAGAGGGGAAAGGATATCTTGAGTTTTCCAATCTCTGCTTCTAAACTGAATGGTTTTTCCAATGAGTTCTTGGCATTCATAGTGGCAGATTTCTCTTTTTCAGGCATACTCTCTATGTTTTCTTTTGGAATGTCAATGTTATGATGTATGACAGTTTGTGGTATTTCTGTTTTGGGAGGATTTTTTGGAGTGTTGTTCAGATCTTATTTTGGGGAGGAAAGAGGTAGAGGCCGATCAATAGGAGGTTGTGTGTCTGTTATATCCTCCACAGTTACCTGATGCGGGCTTGGGACAGAGCTATCAGCTGGTTGATTTATGGTGATATTTCCTTTAATTTTGTTGGGTTGTTTGCTATCTTTTATTCTGCTAGATGCAGGGACATCAATGGTCCTTGTTCTCAATTTGTATTGTTTGTGTACCTCGTACACAGCAGTATCATAGCCTTGTTTGAAATCGAAAGACTCTCCGGACTTGATGTGAAATTGTTTTACATCAGGGTATTCCCGGTCCTCTTCAGTAAGAAAGATTTGTTGTTCATTTTCCGAATCTATCAGGTTCATATGAGTCCCATCTGTCGGCTCAATGGATGTAGATGCCTCCGCATAGTTTTCCTGGAAAGGAGGTCTAATATCATGGTCGAGACTGGCCCTTCCAGCATTTGTGTTTTGAGATTTTCTGAAGTTCGGGTTCCTTATGGCATTGGGTTGTTGGCCTTCCCATGAAGTTTTCCTCTCAACATTGTCTACTCTGTCTCCTAGCCTGTGGATGCCACTAATAATAGCATCTAACTTCTGATCGAAGGCTAAGGGTTCTTCCTTGAAGGTGGTTCTTCTCTCAGTTATGGCTCTGTTTCTTTTAGCAATTAGATTTGCCTCCACACTAACAGCATCATCTTGCATTTCTGCAAGGCTTTGAGGGGCTCTTTCCCTTAACTGATATGCAATCTCAACATCAAAGCCATCAGGGAATTTGTACAAAGCGAGATCAGGTGGAAGTCTTAAATTTTGTGGTATCGCATTGTAAACATTATTAAATCTTGCGCAGTAATCCAAAACCGTTTCCTGAGGTCCTCTTTGGATAGTATCATACTCAGATAGTATGTGTAGGGGGTCTTTCTTTCTCTCCCATCTGTTAATAAATGTCTGGTATAAGGCTTCAGGGTTTAATATGGAATTGGGTGTAAGTGCCCTAAACCAGGTTCTGACATCACCGGTCAAACTTTGGACAAAAATCTTCATTCTCACACTGTCATCATCAATTTCATAACTCTCGAAGTAATACTGCATTTTCTTTGTATGTTGTAGGGCGGTGGAGGAGTTTGTACCATCAAAATATGTAATTTTTATCTAGTAGTCCTGAGGCATAGCCCCGGGATTAGCAGGCAGTTGTAAGGGCGCATATCTATTAGCCATGATAATGGGGATAAGTGGAAAAGCTGGGGCAACTGGGATAACAGGAACAACCGGGGTAGAAGGAGTAGTAGTGGTAGTAGGAATATAGGATGGAGGTGTAGAAGAGCTGCTTGGAGAAGGGGGTGATGAATGAGGGGAACTTGGGGTTGACCGAAATAGAACTTTGACAGGGGTTGGAACACCGCTTGGCTGAACTGTTTCAGGACTCGCAGCAATTGGGTCTTATTGTTTCTTTTGTTTTCTAATGATCTTAGGGATTAAATTCGGATTTTGAAAAGCAGCTGGGCGATTGGGATCAGGATTTGATCTGGTATAGCACGTTTTCTTTTTAGGAGCCAGCTTCTAATCTATTTTTGGGAAATTTTTCTAAAAACACAGGTCGACCGAGACTTTCAAAGGTCGGTTTCTTCCTCTGTGGAGCTGCAAACTGGTTTAGTGAGTTTATCTGAGGAGGTCCCTAGTGGAGTCGCCATTATGTTATCGCTCAGGTTGTCCCTAAGCTCCTGTACGGATACGGCCGAGGTAACCAAAAACCAATCTTTGGATTGCAGGTTCTAGCCCACCTGCAACCAGAGAGGGCTCTCTCTTAATGATTTAACGTTGTTGATGATGATTTTAGGCTAGTTGTTGGGTACAGGGGTTTTGTTATTTTGTTTGGATGGAAGGTGTATGCTAGGTAGAAAATTCCACGCAGAGAGGCAATGGTAAAGTGTGATAAGTTTCAAACCATTGGGCATGGAGTCATGGATTAAGGCTTGCTGGTGCGTTTTCTTGGTCACAAGAGGATTGTGGAGTGGGATAGCCACACATGAAACAATTATCAATTTGCTGAAAGGATGGAATGATGGTCAAGGATGAAAAGCATTTAAGAATCTTTCATCAAACTGACAGGGAGGAGAAGTGAATGAATGTTTATCTAGGAGCAGTTAAGAATTCCTAAATTATCATTCATAAGTGAAAGAAACAGCGTAAACAAGATCATTTAAGTATGCATGTTCATAACTATTCCTGATGAAAACATGAAAAATTGCAGAAATTGAACTTAAGGTGCAGTTAAGAAAATCCTAAGCTATTCTTCTTTTCTGAAATTTAGATGGTGGAATGATGATAAAAGAAACAGAGTTAAGAAACACTTATTGAACCATGTAGAAGCACAAGAATTCCACAGTTACTCCTCGGCCAATTAAACACAGCAGACAGTTTGAGAATCCATGTTTTCAGCAGTCTTTGATTATAGAAAGCATCACAGTTACAGTGCGAGTCTCTACTTGAGAGAAGAATCGGAATAACAACGATCAAGCTACTGATAAACCAACCAACCCCTACTCCATTTTTCAGGGTGGTATATATAAGCAAAATATCTGAAGTCATTTATTACAATTGACCTAAACAGGTCTGCCGAAAAAAGCTTTTTCTAAAACCTAATTGCTGCTGGAATTAAATGCAAGTAAGTCCCTTGGGTTGCGCTAGAGGCAACTGAATCAAATTGAGTTGATGAGGTCTCCTGTGTGACTTGGTGTAGTGGTTCTGTCATAACTGCGCATTGAGTTCTGGTATATTGATCTTTTGTGAGTTTAATGTGCAGTCATTTGTGCAGGTGAGTCTTCAATGCGTCTTCAATTGCTTCTTGACTTTCAGAGCTTTCGTTTTAATGTTGGATTTGCCTCGAGCCCTGAGAAAATATCCTCTGATACACTCTGCCGCTACATTGATGGTCTTCGCCGCTTCCTGATATTCTTTGACGTGCTTTTGTCTACATATTTGATCTGATACACTTTAATCTCTGTTCCTGGTCTCTTTCTGTCTTCAAATTCGTTTAATTTGGAAAAATCGGGCAATTTCGAGCTTTTTCGGCGCAAAAAGGGCCAAGGAATCAAAAGATTCCCTAAAGATTCCCCAATATGGCCTATTTCCCGTAGCGATGCGCGATTAGCACGAAGCGCTAATCGCGCATCGAAAACTTCCTCCGTTTCTCATTCCGGAGCTCCGAAGCTCGACTTTTGCGCTTACGCAAATTTCGTTTTTTGGCTGCTGACGTCAGCATGATGTCAGTCGTACGGTGGATGACGTCAGCACTGGGGTCCTCTAGTACGGATATGACGTCAGCATGCTGACGTCATCAAGGTGACGTGGCAGTACAGCGAGGTGACGTGGCAGAGACACGTGGCAGGGTGATGTGGGCCGGGCGCAGGTAGTGTGAGGTGATGTGTAGGCTACATGGAAGGGTGAGGTGGCGGCCCTGTTACGTGAGGGGAGGGCGATTTTTCCTGTGCATCGGACTGCCTTTGGTACGGAGGTGGTTTCTGTCAGCGGCGGCCCGATGCAATGGGAGGCCGCCACCTGTCCCAGTGTACGACGGTAAAACCGTCGGACGTCGGGTGGTAACCTACCACCACAATAGGGCGCCCGATGTGAACAAGGGCCGTCGGATCTGGGGGGGGGATATCCGACGGTGGATGGGAAAGGGAAATGCACGGAATTTAAAAAATGAGCGCGCGCGTTAAAGGTTTAATTTTTCGCGGCGCTGTGGGTTTTGAACTTTAGAAAATGGTGTAATGTGTTTTGCGCGGTGGAAATTTATTAAATAAACATTAATAATTTCCAAGGAAAAATGCGCGCGGGGGGGAGGGGGGGGGGTTTGCATTTGGAATGGGTTTTCTTAGTCTTTTGGAAGGGGTCCAAACACATGGGAATGGAAATTTATGTAGAAGGAGGGTTCTTACTAAAGTCCAGGTGACTTAGTAATTCCCAGAGAAGTACTTATGGTTATATTTCAACCAGGGAGAGGGGATATTTACATAAGGGGATTATCTACATAGTTTTAGTAGGCGGATGGGGAAAATATAGGGATTTAAATAATAATGTCAGTAGTTAATATGGAGATGAAAATAAAGCGCTAAGTTTCAGAGATCTTAGGCTTCAAAGGGGAGATAAAACCTTATAGAGAAAGTATGGATCCTCTTTGAGTGAAGCAGATCTTCACCCAGGCTAATGACATGGAGAATGATGAAACTAAGAGATATCAAGTGGATCTTGACCTCTTTTTAGGGAAATTAGTTAATGATTTGGGGAAGAGGAAGAAAGGGAAGTTAGTTATGCCTAATTTGAACTCCTTCACATGAAAACTGCCTGATGACTGTGACCTGAGTAGAGATGATACTTTAAAACATGGCAATGAACAGAAATCAAAATTCTGCAACCTCAAAACTACTTACCCAGCCTACTTACCTAACATTTTTTCTTCTTTTGGTTTGGGTGCACTTAGACTTGTAGACCCAGCATTTCAATTTTTTCTTTTTATGCCTTCCTATCTTCAAACTACCCTTATTTCTTCCAAGGGCCCAGATTAAGCAGTTGGGCTCCTTTGATTCTCTACCTATCTAAGAATCTGCCAAGATTAAGCTGTTTGGACAGATTTTCATTCTCTATATTCTAAAACAGGAAATTGAAACCTAGGGAGACCAAGATTAAGCTGTTTGGACCTCCCTTTAGCTGAAAATTCTACAAAACTAGAATGACTTTTCAAAATTGGAATGCAGTTAGATGAACTTTGAGTAGCATTCTCTCCTTGGTGACTGTTTAGCAAATATGGAGCATTGCAGCATGCAAAGTATGACATATTTGGCCTGTAAAAATGTCAATCATGAAATATGAGTAACCTGCTGCAGCAGGAGGCTAATAGTTGGCAGCTGGAATTATTTTCCTGATAGGTCCTCTAATTTATTTTGTCACTTTTCACTATGAAAAACACATGTTGGCTATACAGTTTGAGTAGTTGACCATTAACCTATCATGATGTGCTAGAGTTGTAGAAAGAAAGGTTGTGGCAATAGATACAACAACCAGAATTGTGAGTATGGGAGTTGCAGCAACTTAAAGTTAGCGAACCCATGAATTGCAGTATCATTGTTGGTTTTTGGTGATTTGCAGTACCCCTTCCAGTGGTCATGTTGAATTTTTAGTGTTGTCAAAAATTTGTAGCAGCAGTATGGATGAGAGCTCCAACACTAAGTCAATCATAGCATGTGGAGTTGCAAATTTTGTTGTGAAGTCTCAGTTGGAATTGCACCATCATGGAGGCATTGTGTCCACACAGAGGAGTTGTAGCAACCCCCTTTTGATCCAGACTA
Source organism: Pinus taeda (assembly GCA_000404065.3). Lineage (NCBI taxonomy): Eukaryota > Viridiplantae > Streptophyta > Pinopsida > Pinales > Pinaceae > Pinus > Pinus taeda. Next base: position 121,883 of record APFE030806334.1, on the reverse strand, counting down.
CTAATATTAGTATGAAAGATAACATTTTCACATACATTCCATAAGACCAAGCATAAATGTGGAAGAAAGAGAGAATATCCATACCTAAAATAGGAATGGGGTGATAGTGCATAATGAGTACAGAAAAATATGATGTAAAGTGGAAGAATGGTATCAAAAATATTATATATGGGTGTTGAAAAATTTCTAATTTATACATATATCATCTCCCCCTTGCAAAAATTGTTGCATGTTCCTTATGCTACCATTGTTTAGTCAACATTACAAACAACAAGGCTCCAATGAAGGTTGTTTATACTGAAATATAATTTCCCTACTTCATCTAGAAGGAGATATAATTATTTTTCCTATATGGTCTTCCAGTAGGAAGCCACTTTTTCCTTAACTAGTTTGAATTCCTTCTTGTAGAGCATGTATGGAAACCATATCAGTGGATTATGAAAGTTCATTCCAATTTATTTATCTTCACATTATCCCATGCATCTGAGATAATTACATATTCTTTTTAGGGGAATATGTATCCTATTTATATAGTTCATTGGGTCCCTCTCCTTGATGTCTCCCCTAACCTATTTCCACCTTATTATACATCCTTCCTCATTAGGTTCCCTAATTGTCTTGATTTTTTCTAGGCATAAGGTGACAACCTCCTTTTTATTCCTTATTATAAATGTTAAGTGTCGGGGAGAGTAGCTCCAATTCTTATGAATTTGAATAGCTTGTAAGGGCATGGATTTCTCTCTCCTTATCCACAAATTGTTTTGAAAATTATTCTTTGCAACCTTGTGAACATCATACCAATCCACTTGGTTGGCTTGAAAATAAACAAAAGTTCCCAATTGTGCATACCCCAAAAAATGATTGGGGTTCTATATAGTCTCATGGAATAATAAAATATTATGTTGATACATCTCACAAGGTCTTTCTTCGCCTTAGGAGTGCACTAAGAATAAGCTATGAGAAAAGTGAGAGGATTAGTGATTTCAAAAGACTTGCTAGTCATTAATGAATATCTATGAAATAATAAATAATTATTTTTCAAAACATTATGTATTAGGGTGAAGGAGGTCTACATTTAAGGGAAACCTACATCATCATACCTAACTGGACCTTCTATATCTCCAACTTGTTGATTTTGTGTTCTAGTAACCCACTTTCTACCTATCTTCCTCCTCTTCCTCCCACTTCATGTTATAGATTTTTTTGGTATCATCCCATTGGTCTTTCAACTCTATAAAAATTTTCTATAGTTATTTAAGGGGTATTAGCTCCTCCTCATAAGAAGCTAGTAGGTATTTCTGCTTGTCTTCTTGTGCTTTTATCCACTTCTTTTATTCTTTTTCTCTAGTTTCAGTCTAAATAATTTTATAAGTGGTTCCTTTTTCAATTTGTATTTCCACATTTCTCTTTTCTCTTTCCTGTTGAGGGTTACCTCCTTTTGTTATTTCATAGTGTTTTTTGGGAAAATCCCTTTTGCAGACATAAGCAATCTCCCTAGGTTCAATGGATTGACCTAGAAACAACCAAACAAAGTGCACCATATTTCCCTCAAGATATTTGAAATATAATAATAAGACATACTTGATATTCAGTGCAAGCTTCTTTCTTCTCTTCACTTGCTCACTGTTGCTCCAACTTTAACTCCTTAAAGTGGAAACTACAAATTAGCTAAGACAAGAAAAGAGATCAAGATATACAATATGATATATTCAAATAATTCTAAATAAGAGATCAAGGAATCTTAGTCTACACATGTATAATCAAAGACATGATGTATGGGAAAAATAATGCACTTTGTATTAATGATAACGGTGAAGTATTACAACCATTTTTTAGGCCTTGATGTTACGAATATTTGTTTTAAATATGTTCTTGTTGATGGAAAAGTTAAATGCAATGGAAATGGAAAAAGTAGCATATGAAAAACCAACAAAGATGGTAAAAGAAAAAGTAACACAGCTGTCAAAGAAGGCCTCATGAGATCCAGTTCAAAGAAGAACTATAAAGGAGTAGCATGGATGATAGTGGTGTAGAGACTTTGGAGCCATTATTGGTGTAGCATATCCCCTCAAAAATATACCAAACCCACGAAGACGGAAATAGATCGAAAAAATATTTCTATTGGTATATGGAAGTCTGAAAATGGCCTCTTGGATCAAAAAATAGAGCCAGTCAAAGTTTGGTGACCTCAAGTCAGACATAGCAGAGATAAGAGGTGGTTGGATAAGATTTGGTGCATAAACATGTTGGAAAATGTGACAAATCTAGTGGTAAGGTTGGCACAACCACTATATAGAGCTTTGGGTAGATGTGGCCAAAAGTAAACTAGTGGGGAGCATTTTTAGTGGCTCACATAGAGCCCACTCGGCAGCAATACCCCGGTGGATATACCCCGATGCAAATTAAAACAATTCTCAAATGGACTAAGTGGAATGAAAGGAGTGGGATGACGCTAGTAAATGACCCCATCCCAGCAGAGGCACCCTGACAGATATACCATGTAGGTTTGCCAAGGTCACACAATGTTAAGAAAAAAAGGTGCTAAGGGAAAAAATGGCAAAACTAACAGCAATTTTTTTTAATAAAAAGACCGTGAAGGTCTATTTGGTAGCATGCTATTAATAAAATAAAAAAGGTGGGGTGGGAGTGGGGGTTAGCATCGAAATTTTATTTGGCAACGCAATTTGTTAGTGGTATATTAAAAAGGCCTTTTGGACTATGGTAAAGTCTCATGGGTACATGTAAGGATGCGATGAGTTAGAAACTATTTTGGAAACATTTTTAATAAAAGGCTTTGGGTTTTGGCATGAAAAGTGGTGGCAACTCTTTGAGTTTGGAAATTAATACAAACATAACAATAAAAGCACTAAAAGATTAAATTCAAGTGCATGAATGAGTTGGTAGTAGTTAAGTGGCATATTTGGAAACTAAGCCAAATTTGGAGGGTCGCTATAAATAGAAAGAGCACTTCTAAAATCTATTAAAAGGCCAGAATAGAAAAATTAAGAAAAAAAACTAAGAGTTTGAATTTTGAAGTAGAAATTAGAGATTGAAGACATAAAGAAAAAAATCATAAGAGTTAGCTGAAGATGTCAAAGGAAAAAATTAAAGGTACATGAAAAGTTTTGAAAGAGAGATAACTAAAGTCCAATTTCAAAAATACCAGTCGAGAATCCTTTAAAAGCATAATGTGAGTAGCAAAGTTCATGTGTTGCAAGAACGTGTGTGTGTGGATGAGTGGTTGATGAGAGGTTCAAATTTTTTGATGTGGCATGATGCATAATGGTGTTATGCATCAAGGGTGAATTAGAGACCAATATTGGTATATGAAAGTTGTTTTATAAATGCAAATATGTGCATTAGTGATTGGTCATTAATGTTGTTGATGCGTATAATTTGGTTCTTTGTTCAGTAATGTGATGTTGCTAAAGGTGATGGTGGTTTTATCAGTAATCAAATATTGTTGAAGGTGTTTGTATGGTGGCTTTGGTGAGCATTCACTGTGAAAAGAATTATTTGTTTGTGACACAAGTGACCTATTGTTTTTAGTTTTAAAATGCATGAAATAAGGATCAACAAGACTAGAAAGTGGTAGCCTGCAGATCAATTGTAATGTCTCCTTCCAGTTGGTGCTAGTAAATGTTTAGGGGCAAGAGTCCCTTCCAATGAGTGCTGGTAAACAAGAAGGGGAAAGATACATTTTCAACAGAGACTAATAAACAAGGAGGGTAACTAGTCCCTTTGAGTGAATATTGATAAATGAGAAGGGAAAGAAGTTCCTTTCTATAGCAGTTGATAACGCTAAAAGTAGTAACTTGTGGGGCAATGATGTAATCAAGTTGAAGCTTGTAATAAATTGAAGATTTGTTTCCTGCGTATATGTTTCTCATGTGCTTGATGATAATTATGTTATGAAAGAGTTGTGTTGTTGATCCATGAAAGACTACTAAAGTGATTGAAAAGTATAATTTGTGAAAAATTGTATAATTTGGCCACACCACTAATTCACCCCCCCTCTCAATGTTGTCCTAGTTTCTATTGCTTCTAACAATTGGTATCAGAAAAAGGTTCCTTCAGGATTAATTTAATGGCTAGAAGGAATATTAAAGATCATGGAGAACCAATATTAGATTACCTCAAATGAAGATCCATTTTTGAATGACTCAAATTATAAAACTTGGAAGGTAAGGATGAGAATCTACTTGCAAGCTCTTGATCTTGATGTATGTCTCTCCATCGATAATGGAGAGATAGATGATGAGTTTGATAAAAAACCTAGGAAAGAAATCATGAGAGGGTTGTCTAAGTTAGATATTGAAAACGTGATATTTTGTAAGATTTCCAAGGACATATGGGATAAATTGAAGTCTATCTATGAAGTAGACATGCAAGCTACATGTGATGTCAAGAGGATTTCCACGAAGGATGAAGTAGTCAAAGATTCATAGAGAGTTTAAGATCATGAACCATATGATGATTCTTTTGTATCAATAGGAAAAAAAAACGATGCTCAACACCCAAAGAAGATGCAATCTACAGGTAAGTTGTTGTTTTATTGTTATTGTAAAACAATAGGCCATTTATTTTCAAATTTATTAGCTTCAAGTATTGGTGAAAGTGAGAGTTTCTCATCTAGTTATAGTGAAGAAGGAGCTACCTTAATAGAAATAGCAGATCTATACATTGGTCAATCAGACAATGTGTCCACCTATGGTGAAGAGGAATAAAGGGCATATCATGTATCATCAAAAGAATCTCTAGAGTCATTAAGGGAAAAAAACTTTGAGAGTGAAATAAACACTTGTTGTGAATCTAGTTGCCCTATTGATTTGGAATATATTGAAGAAAATATCTATTTGAAGAGGTAGCACATATTAGCTCTTGAAGAGATGAAGAAATTCAGAGCCATAGATACGAAGCTAGAAGAAGATAATAAAACATTAAAAGAGAAGTTGTTTAATCTTTAGAAGCATTAAGAGAATTTTGAAGCATTTAAGGAGATTCAAACCATCCATTGTTCCTCTCAAGCAGAGAAATTGTTGGAATATGATGTAGTGACTTAGAAACAACATTAAAGGGACACATCGTTACACATTATTTTGTCATGCCTCTTGCACTTCCCTATATCATACCACGGAGTGCCCAAAACTTGGCAATCATGTAGTGTACCCATCCTAATATATAGTTTAGATCCTCCCTGAAACAATGATGGAAACATGCCTTGAGCCTTCCCTGAAGAAGTAAGCTCTAAAACGCTAATTTTAGGACCAGTGCGACTATGACACTAGAAAATAGTGTTGATGACAAGTTGCACTATACTAGACTTGTGCTTCCAACACACTTTTTACTTGGATACTTCCGTTGATCCCTAAAAGGAAAGTTTTCCCAAAGATGGCAAGAAGATTCGTGATCTAGAGGCTTTGAGAATAACGAGTTGGAGGTTTTTCGGTGTGGACGTGGTCAAGTTATCCCAATATTTCCCTTTGATATTATCCATATGAGATACCTCCTTGAGATGAGCGCCTTCTTCTATCTTTGGAGAGATCCTACCTTCATTTCCTTGCCTATATGTTCATCCTCTCCCATTCTGAAATAGTTGGTCTCTGATTATTTTCACCCTTATGCTAAGATAGTGCCTACATGCTACTCATGGCTTGAAGAAGGAGTGTTTAGGGAGCTTGAGCTTAGACTTGGATATTCACTCAAGAATAAATTATTAACATCAAGGCTTGGTTGTATGGTTCCTCCTTTATGTCATTAATATATAAAACTATTGGTTCATTTTCCATAAATGTTTGTGTTAATGCATCATTTATCTTAATTCTCCTTGATATGTCAAGTATATTACTTTTTATTACGATTTCTGTACTTGAATGGTTTATTGTGTCTTTGATCTCTTGTGCAGGTATCCAAACGCTGTGAGCAACAGAGTTGAACCTGAGGAGCAAGCGATTTGAGATCTTCAACAAAGGAGTGCGTTATAGCATCCGAACGAGGTAGGATATCTTCCTTGTCTTTCATTTCAATTGTAATTTAGGAGAGTGTCTTGTAGATTTTCACGTAGGCTTCTAGTCCCACTCATTGGGCTAGAGGGATCGTCTTTGTCCACAAAGAGGATTTATCTAGAGAAAAAAATGGTGACTCCACTAGGGAAGCTAAAACCTTTTTTGTCCATTCTTTCGATAAAATTCTCTGATGAGTTTGACCAAACATCAATTTCTTGGTTTGTGTGCATCACTTTAGCTATTTCTAGTCACTGGCTATTGCCTGAGAATGCTTAGCCTGCTCTGACCTTAAAGATCTTTTATCCTTTCCTTAGTTTTCTTGCCCAACGTGTTTTCTTCCTTTATAAAAGCACTAACAATGTTGATTTTCAAATTATAATCGCATTGATCTACCTTTCATTGCCCTTTTGACTTTAATAGGCGCGCTGATCCTAGACGATAGAAGAACATTAGGTTTCTTCTTGTTTTTAGTGTTTTTTACCTCTATTGGTGATTTTCTAGGGTGACTACAGTGTGTTTGTCTTGGTTGTCATCCTTGTGTGATTGCAATTTGTCTCTTGGCTTTGCTGAAGTGTTTTTGAAGTTTGAGTGATTTCTAGGGTTTATAGGGTTTCTGGGTCAACCTTCGCTCATTGCTTAGTCTGCCTCTCTAAGATTGATTTCTTCCATTCAAGAGTCTTACTGCAATCAAGACATCGTTCTCAAGTTTCTTTCAGTTTGTGGTTGTGAAGTTATTTTGATTAGTATTGAGTCATGTTATTATTTTGAAAATCGCTTTTGTTCCATTGTCAAACATAGATTACATTTGTTTGCTTTGGTAGGACTGAAAGTCAATGCTTGTTTTGATTTATTTGTTTTGAAAAGAAAACTGAAAAATAAAAAAAAAAAAAATAAATAATAAATAATAAGATTAATAAATTAAAAAATAAATAAAAATAAAAAAAAAAACACGTTAAAAAAATAAAAAATAAATAAATAAAAAAAAATAAAAAATAATAAATAAATAAATTAAATAAATAATAAAAAATAAAAAATAAAAAATAAAAAAAAATAAATCCTCATTTAAGTATTTTTGAAACAATTTGCATCTGAAACAATAAGTGAATGAAATTTTCTTTTTTGTTGCTTTAGATTGCATTTTTCCTTCGCTCATTACATTAGTTTGCATTGCTGAATCAAAGTGAAAGAAAAAGAACAAAATATTAGTGCATCTTAGTGAAAGAAAAGTGATTTTTATTTCTCATATGATTGCATTTTGGAATTGCATTTGTTTATGAAAGTACAAGATTAAATGTCATTTTTGCATTGAAAAGACTAAGAGTTGTGCTTTGATGCATTTTGCTTGATTGATACATTATTTGGTTGTTTCTCTTCCTTCATTAGTTTAGCATTCACCGAATGAAAAGATTTCATTTTTATGATTTGGTTGCAACATAGGAATTCATGTGACATCGTTGAGCCATCAAACTGAAACTTAATTAAAGATAAACTTAAAATTTACCTCAATCAACATAAGGAGCATTTCTAACCTAACGCTAATATTTAGAGGTCTAGGCTAGAGATGTGTTCTGATGTCTTTAAACATAGAATTTGTTGTTAACTCCCTAAATTGTATCCCTGGGGTGAAATTTTGTCCCAGTACGGAAGTATATCGAAGGTTCTCTAGTACTTTCAGGTATATAGGAGGCACTTCAATATGACAAGTATATAGGGGCACTCTCATAAAACATTTATGCATTAGATAGCACTAACGTGAACTTGTTCTCCCTTGTACCATCAAGTATATATTGGGAGACACCACTAGGTTGCTATCTTATAGCCACAGGTAACCGAGTCAGCTGCCTTGTAAACATGATACACTGAACACTATATTCTAGGATATCGGTCATCATACGTCAAGTCTATTTTTTCGGCTAAGGTGTATATAACGTTTCATGGATACTTGGTAAACCCTCTTGCCTAGAATTACCCATTTTTATTTATTTGTTTTTTCGTGTCATAAAAGTAACTACCAACGATAACATGTCAAACCCATGCAGTTGATTCTTGGCCCCACATTGAGTAAGTTCCTTGTAAATTTTAATTTTAATCAGCCCTCAAAAAATCATCTCTTCTCCTTCTTCTCTTGAGAGAAAGTCACCATGGTTGAACCATTGAGTTCACCTCACATTTCCCCTTCATTTTCTCATACTTAGGGGTCTTCACAACTAGTTCATCCTGAATTTTCACAGTCACTTGAAGCTCAAGGCTTTGAACTTGGAATTGTCCCAAGCATCCAACCCCTTGCTTCTCATCCTCCACCTCGAGATTCATCGTCATCTCAGGAGTCTGATCCAGAAACCCCTGAGAGTCCACAAAGGATTCTTTTATACCCTCCAGATCTGTTATTTGATCCATTTGTGATATCTCCTCAACATCATTATAGTCCATATGATCAATTAGGTGTTCCTTTGGAGTTATCTCTTCATCTGTCTCAGATTCCTCCTCGCTAGTTGTTTCCACCTATGGCTTCAGAAGGTGAGATTCCAACCTCTCCTCAAGGTCCTCCGGAAGTCTTCTCTACTTACAACCATAATGTTGATAATGATTTTGAATGTGGATTTCCTCTGGAAGTCTTCCCTTATGTAGGAAGAGTTTCATCTCAACCGCCTCCTAAAAACAGTGGGCCTATGATTCCACATGGTTACACAACCTTGGCTCAATTAGTTTCAAGAACTCCCAGTGCTTATTCTTTATACAAAAATCCAATTTGTTCATTAAATTCTATGCCTACTTCTAGTCCATTTATTCCAAACGTGACCTATCAAATACCTGTACAAATTTCTACCACTTTAGTTCCAATTCAACTGACAATTCCATCACAACCGTTACCATCGTTTCAACCTTGAATTCCAATGCAATTGACATTTTCAGTTTATACGCCTTTAATTTCCTCAGTCCCTTCATCAAGTGGAAAAAATGTACCACCTCCTCATTCACAACCTAGGGGGGAGGGAATCCCAACTTTCCTCTTGAGCTTGGTGGAACCCATGTGAGTGGATCACAACCTCACATGGTTGGAGTGAGTCAACATAATCCTAGTGGTATTCTCGATCATGTTGATCCATCCGGGGTAGGTAATATCCAGTATCAACAACCCTATATGGCCTAGATACCTCTCCAATAATCTTATGCTCGATATGGTTCACAACAACTACAAAATCCACCTTACATTTAGCAAGATGGTCCTCATGTGCAACCTGGTCAAAATCCTATTCTGACTGCATATGGTCAAATCCCAATTGGAACTTATCAATACCAACAGGGAATCCCTAAAGGAATTGTTCAACAACCTTTACAACAGTAAGGGAAACCGTTGTTGCAACAACCTTTGCAGGAGTAGGGGACCCCTTTGCAACAATTTCAACAACCTTTGCAACAATAGATGCAGTTTTTCCAACAACGCAACCAACGCTTGTATCCGCAAGGTCAACCATTGCAGCATCAAGGTCAATTCTTGTAGTAGAAAAATAAACCTATATATCAACAAGGTCAAACCTTGCAGACACAAGGCCAAACCCTACAACATCAGGGCCAGTAACATTATTGCTAGGGTTAGCAGGTGCAGAAACCTTACAATCCATATGTCGAACATAAGGTTTATCCTCCTTATGGTTATCAATGGCCTATGACAAGTCAATATCAACCCTACCCTAGACATAATCCACCTTATGGTTAAGGTACCCCTCAGTGGGGGAAAAATCAAGCCCCTTATGGTCAAAATCCTCCACTTTGGGGGCAGAATCCTGACCAACGAGGTTGGAACCCGCAGACTGGGCCTTATCAAAGGCCTTATATGATTTTTAACCTGTGATTTCCATTTGGTGATGTTGGAACTACCCAATGTCCCGAGGCTTACTAATGATCCAATTCTTCATTCACCTTATTTGCCTACAGTTCCCACTAAAATTCCAAGATATTTCCCCAAATTTGAAGGAAAAGCTAAAGAGGACCCTCAGGCCCATATGATGACATATCACTTATGGTGTTCTTCTAATTCCTACGTTGATCACTTCGTTCATCTCTGCCTCTTTCATCAGACCTTGACAGGTGTTGTCGTAAAGTGGTACATCGAGTTGCCTTGAGGTACCTATGTAGACTTCAACTCTTTGGCTATGGCCTTCCTCACCCACATCCAGTTACAAGTTCGTTATGGAACTGGTGTTCACTTGCTTACATCTCTGAAGTAGGATATCGTCACCCATATTTCTGATCACATCCATGAATGGAGACATTGATGTCACCTTATCAAATTTGAAATCCGTGATAAGTTGTTGACCGAATGGTTTACCAAGTCATTCGTAAAAAAAATCGTTGCAGATATAGAAATGGGTGGTTTTGTTATCGAGGATCAAGCTATTGCCAGTGCCTAGTATTTGGATTTGGTTTATTCCCAATCTGGCACACTCTATGAAATGTTGCTTGATGCTCTACGGCCATCTTCAGACCCAAAATCTTCAAAGTCTCCCAATGGGACACCTATTGATGGTGTAATTGGATCAATATCTCAAACTTACACTAAAGCTTCTTCAAAGCAAAAATTTGTTTCAAATACTAATTTGAGTCATCCTTCTAAAAACCCATCAAATCCTCGTAAAACCTCTCAGTTCAACATCTTCCAATCTACTAGAGTAGATAAATATTTGAAAGGTAAGAAGAAGCTAAGGGGAAATAAAAACCTGATACCCAAAAATAGGATCCTCCTAAGTCATCCGCTGATGATGTTTCCAAATGGAAGCCAAAATAACCTTGCCTCACTTGTGAGGAAGATAATTATACCAAGGATTGTCCCCGATGTGCCAAAGTTAGTCGTTTATTAAAAGGGACCCCAGTTGTATTGAAAGAGCCATTCCCATCTCAACCAACTCAGTTTGTAGACCATCCACAATCCTGTGCCTCATCTAGTTCTTAGGTTTACAAGATGATGGGTTCCTTACCTATCTTTGTAGCCACTCGATCGAAAGATTATCAAACCTCTCAAAAGAAAATGGTGGAAAAATAAGCCACTAATATACCTTCTACTTCAGCTCCACCCAGTTCTGGTCCTATCCATATTGAGAGAACTAATAATGAATCCCTTATCTGACCGCCTCCCAAAGGTGTGCTTCGGAATTCATCCTATAACCTGAATGCTAGAGCTACTCAACATTACAGGATTATCAAAGATTTAGCTCAACCACCTTCGACAATGTCTTCTTTGGGAGTTCTCCAAGCTTTTCCAACACAGCGGAAATCATTATTGTCTGCTATTGGAGGCATTGATCTTGTTGATTCGAGGTTGATTACTTTTGATCTTGAAAACCATGTTCCTTGTCTTCCTCATTAGATTTCATTTTTTATTCAAGTCATTATAAAAGGAAAGATGATCCATCGGGATATCATTGATGAAGGTGCTTGTGTTGGGTATACGACCAAAATCCCACATTGACTAGAAGTGGGGAGGATCATGGGTATATAAGGATGGACAAATATCTCCATTGGTATGAGGCCTTTTGGGGTAAGTCCAAAAGCAAATCCATGAGGGCTTAGGCCCAAAGTGGACAATATCATACTATTGTGGAGATATGTGGTGTCCAGAGTCCTTACAGCTTGCACCTGCATCATGTCTGTTTCATGTTGGAAATCTATTGGCTCTCCACCTCTCAACCAGTCCCCGAACACTTTGGAAGCCTTTGATGGAAGAGGCTCCGGTATTCTCACATGTTTTCCCATTGCTTTAGAAGGGAAGACTTTCGAGTTAATGTGGAAGTTGTATATGCAAATTTGAATTACAACCTTCTACTTGGGCTAAGTTGGACCCATGCCATGTTTTTTGTGGTTTCCTCTTTGTTCTGGGTACTCTGTTTTCCTCATGAAGGAAAAATTGTCACCATCGATCAATTTTCCTTTCTCTCATCCGGTGCCTCAAATGGAAACATCCCATATGTGGGAAATACCGATATTACATATCAGAGCATGGGGGAAGGTATTTTCAAATATTCTACTTTAATGGGAACTTTTTCTCACCCACCTCCGCATGTTGCCTCAATCAACATCATTTCTATCTCCACTGCGCTATGGCATTCTTGCTGTGAATCAAGTTGATTCATTTGGTGATGCCATGCCACTATGTCCCTTAGAACAAGCTTATCATGAAATTGTCTCGACTTCAGCGACTGCTTCAGAAAGTTATGTTGTTCTCAGTATGTACTTGGATACCTATTCACAATCTCCTTGGCTTGGTTCGTAGGATTCTTTGGATCCCTTGAACAAGACATTCCCCACCGACGAGATTATTGTTGAGGTTATGTCTCTTGACGAAACTCCTTGGAATGATACCCATCATCGTTCCTCATTTCTTCCAAGTCTAAGTGAGATTCCTTCATGTCTTGAAGATTTTCTTTCTCATAACCAAATGCACCCACTACAAACACTTGTTCTGGTGCATGAGGTTTTGTCCAAAGGTAATATGGGAAATATTACTGCTACCTTTCCCATTGAGATTTCAATCCAACCTAAAGTTGTCGAGATCTTTCCACTAGAGACATATTTTCTCGCCATGAGCTTAAGATTTTCTCACTTCACCAATTTTTTACCGTTCACCCACTATCACAATGGGGTATTCATTCTATGACTCATAACTCTCACTCGCCTGGGGGACCATGGGGGCATATCCATTTATGTGTGTTATTCCACTATTTGGTTGATTCGATGCTTACACATCATTCCAAGGTGAAACTTTTTTTCATTCACTGTTGATCGATTACCCGAGTTCGAAAATGGGCTCCATCTAAACTTTTTACGCATGATCATTCGTGTAATTACTTTTTTACATTATTGTGTGAATTCATTGGTATGTAGTTTTGACTTTTTGGTGTGATTGTCTACTTTGCAGACATGTTCCTTCTGCTTACCTTGTGTTCCACTCAGCTTGCAGATGTTGTCAAACCATTATGTTGGTTTTGCTGATGGTGCTTGTCATAGCATACATAACTTATCTTCCGCAGCTTGGGCACTCTTTTCCCCTGATTGCGAGTTGATCTATTTAAAAGGTATTTTCCTTGCACAAACAACTAATAATATTTATGATTACAATGCAGTTATTGAAATGTTTTCAAAAGAAGTTTCTCTTGGCATTATAAATTTAGTTGTTAAGGTAGATTCACAACTCATTGTGTTACAATTGAATAGTCATTACTTAGTAATAAATCCAAAAAAAATTTGTATGTATCTACGTGTTCGGTTACTGGAAATAAATTTTGATTATATCACATATCAGAACATTCCACAAAATTTGAATACATTAATAGATGGATTAGAAAATTTTGTTCTTGATAGACATTTCCGTAACTTATAAAACTGATCACATCATCAGGATACATGAACACATAAGTAGAAGATAAAAACATGCATATGTCTATATATATATATAATATAATATATATATATATAATATATATATATATATATATAGACATATCGTGTCTCTCAGAGTTTGTTCATCAAAATTTCAAAAAATGAGTGTTGTGGGACACATGGCTTTCAAGGCCTACAATAGTGCAAAAAAAATGACTAGAAAAGACTATTCGCCCACATGATGCTCATGATAGCATGAGACCGCTCTGATCACTAGGCCCAATAGCCGACGCAGTCTCGCAGACACTCCTACTATGTGCCTCTGGTATCACAGTGGCACATCATCTATAATCACATATTTTGTAATCCCTCAGGTGATAACTTCTAGATTTCGTTCCATTTCTACCATAGGATCTGCCCCTTCTTGATCTAGAGCATCCTCTATCAGACGTGCTACCCATCGTGCTATTGGCAACATGCCAGGAAGCCTTTTTGGTCCCACATTTATCACAAGTAAACTCTCATATACACTTTAACAAAAAATCTCATAAAAATTACAAATTCCAAAAATAAGTTTTACCTGCATCAATCCATTGTTCACTCAGTGGTATAGGTAGATTTGTATCCCCTCTGAAGTCTATGCCTACATAGGCGTAATCATCCACAATGATCAGTTGTTGGCACAGCCAACTGAAGAATTATGGAGGGAGATTCATTCGCTACCCCTCTCCTCCACGAGACATGATCTCACTCCATCTGAGAAGCCTCCGATATTGTGGAGCACAATCCACTACCTCTATCCACTGGTATTGAAATAGGGGCATGCGCTCTAAAGCGAAAGTGACCAAAATTGAACCAAATTTGAACTGTTTCAGGTTTCCCAACTTTCCTTTCGTCATTTTCCTCTTCATGTTGGCTAGCAGTCCCTCACACGAGTTGAACATTGTTGGAGTAAGGGAATCCACTGCATACTGGAATTCTGATTTTGAGACCTCGTGTAAAGCCTACGATGTAGCTATACAAGCCATGGTGTGTAGAATTCTCCTCAAGGGAAGATTGTCAATGGTCAGTAGCTTCGCCTTCCCACTCACAGTTATCTCTGCACCTGGGTAATGCCTTCTGATTAAGGCATTGATGCTATCACCTCCATCACCAGATCCAAAGAGTTGGACTCTTTCCTCTCTTCTAGACAATCCAATAGTGAAGTAGATATTAGCTACTTCTAGCTCTATTTCTTGGTATCTAATGATGAATATCTTCCGATCGACATCCCATAGACTAATCAGATAGTGTAGCAGCTCATTTTGAGCTCTGAGTCTTTGGGTTCGTTAGAATTTCAGTAAACCGCAGTCCCTCAAAGCATTGACACATTCAACATTTGGGGTAGCCTAGTGATCTTCTACCCCATGGCCCCTTTCCTTCCATTCAATGACCATGTTGTTGAAATCTCCTGGAAAACAAAAATTTACATTAATTAAATTCCTTTTCACATATAACAAATTCAAAAAAATCAATTAAGAGAGGGGAATTTTTTTTATTTTTCTTTTTTGCCTTGCAGCCAGCATGTCTGTTTTGATTGATTATGCGCTACCAGTGCATGAGCCTTTTGGGCTTAGGGGCGATCAATGCAGATCTGATGAGAAGACTTGTGTTGATCGCCCTCGATTTTAAAATTTGAAATCCTCACCTTTAACCAGCGAAAATCCTATGAAATAGTATGAAAGTAGAATGAAAAGCAAGGAAAAATGAAGAACTTTTACCTGCAGTTGATGGTTCGTGAAATGATGCCCTAGATCTCTCACACTACTTGCCTAGAGAATAAAGGAAAATAGGGTAAAATGTACTCTCCAATTTACTCCAAGTGAAATGGTAAAAATGTTCTTACTTTTAGTCTATTTATAAATTTTTAAACACAATTTTTCCAATATTTATTATTCTCGTCAATATCAGTGATGTGTGGTTGTCTTTGTATAGTTATAGATTATTTTCGGTGGTTATAGTGATCATTGTTTACTGATTCAATGATTTTTTATTTTATCTCTTTTTGGACTCGTTAAAAACAAACGAAAAAGGAGCCCCTCTGGAATCATCTTTAAGCTCTTTTCTGACTCTCGAAATATGAAAAGAATGTCGAGTACCTATGTTTTTGAACTCGTTAAAATAAATGAATTGATGTCATCTCAATATACTTTTACCCCTTTTTCATGCTGAGATTGACTATTTACGAAAAAGGTACACCTTAGTCGACATGGTCAAGAGGTTCTCTCGAATATTTATTTCTACCTTTTTGGATTCAAGAGACAAATTACGAAAAGGGACATGATGGAGTTTTCTTTTTCATCTCTTTTTTAAACTCTCTAAATATGAAATAGATATCAAGTTATTCTTTCATCGAACTCGTTAAAAATTAAATGGTGAAAGACTTGTCACCATGACAAGACCGAGCGTCTCCTTCCTAGGGCTTGTAAAACTTACTAGGATGGATTCATTTGAAGAATGAACTTATATGACAACCATATTCTATCCCTTTCAAGCTTGTGATAAAAAACAATTGGGATACTTGCTAGAAATAGTGGGGAAACATGAAAGTGAAACATATTTTGTATAGGCAGCATGTCACTCTTGAACATGACACTCATATGTTTCTCATGTCGTGTTTGGGATATCCTTTCTCAATTACTTGTCTTTTCGGGTTTGGGTGATCCATTTTACCTCTCATCTGACTATTCCATTTCATCATCATGACCCTTGGTCTTATGTTGAGTCAAATGTTGCCACACTCCAAAGTCGTGTTGTTGATATGTTCAAGAGAAGTCCTATCTATAGTTTAATACATATACATTTTCTGACCTTTTGCTACAGTCTTGGATCATACTCATTTATTTCACTTTATTCCTCATTTTGTGTTGATGATGTGGGAATCGTCATGATCCTCCTTCGACAAGCCACTTCCTGTCGACTTCAACTCATTATCCAGGAAGGCAACTTAGAGACTCCCTTTTACTACCTTAGATCTTGCATGCCTTAATGGAAATTTCTTCGCATCCGATGACAAGTTTTCATCATTGTCCTTCGGTTAGATGATTGCACGAGTGTTCGACCTTAGCTTCATTTTCACATTCACGAACTGTACTTTCATACCTTGAGGACCATTTTGATTATTGGTGGTTTCTCTCGTGCCTGTTAATAGTTCGCATGACTGACCAACAATCAAGTGGTTTTCTAGCATGTTTGACTTCGACACATTCATTCACATATTAGAATTCGTACTTTGATCATGTTGTGATGGAGCGCAAGACCCTAAGTTTTCTCTGATATAACTCAGGCTGCATGGATTTATGTGTTGTTCATGATTGTACACATGTTTCTTCTATACGGATGGCTATGACCATACCGTGGGACTTTATATTTATGATAATGATGATCCTTCTATGTCGGGAAGTTGTGTCCATAACTTGGATCTTAGTTTTACATATGATCCTTTTCATTCAGATGGTTGTGCCCATGTCGTGGATCCTTTCACATAGTCCTTTCTATCCGGATGGTTGTGTCCATACCGTGGATTCATGTTTTGATATTAGATATGTATATGTATTTGTAGGTCTCCTGAGAGTGTTTTCTCTTGTCCTTGCAACATATCATAAAGCATCTCATCCACCACTCCCCGTTTTTCCTTCATTCTTTACGGGGCATTTGTTACACAATATTTTGTCACACCTCCTACACTTCCTTGTGTCATACCCCGAAGTGGTTAAAACTTAGCAATATGTAGCGTACCCATCCTGATATACAATTATGATCCTCCCTGAAATGCTAATGGAAACATGCCTTAAGCATTCCTTGAAGAAGTAAGCTCTAAAACCTTAATTTTTGGACCAGCGCGACTCTGACACTAGCAACTAGTGTTGATGACAAGTTGCACTATACTAAACTCACACTTCCAGTGTGCTTTTAACTTGGAATCTCATGTTGATCCCTAAAAGGCAATTTTTCCCAAAGAGTACAAGGCGCTTCATGATCTAGAGGCTTCCAGAACGACAAGTTGGAGGTTGTTTGGTGTGGATGTGGTTGAATTCTCCCAATATTTCCCTTTGATATTATCCCTATGAGCTACCTCCTTGAGATGAGGGCATTCTCCCATCTTTGGAGAGATCTTAAATCCATTTCTCTACCTATATATTCATCCTCTCCCATTCCAAAATGGTTGGTCTCTGATTATTTGCGCCCTTATGCTGAGATAGTGCCTACATGCTACTCATTTGGCTTGAAGAAGGAGTGCTTGGAGAGCTTGAGCTTGGACTTGGACATTCACTCAAGGAGAGCTTATTGACACCATTACTCCTTTATTTCATTAATATATACAATTTTTGGTTCACTTTCCATAATTTTTTGTGTTAATGCATCATTTATCTTAATGCTCCTTGATCTGTTAAGTGGATTACTTTCGATTATGCTTGTTTTACTTGTATGTTTTGTTGTATCTTTGATCTCTTGTGCAGGTATCCAAACGATGTGAGAAGTAGAGCTGAACCTGAGGAGAAACCTATTCAAGATCTTCAACAAAGGAGTGTGTTATAGCATCAGAACGAGGTAGGCCATCTTCCTCTTCTCTCATTTCAATTTTAATTCAGGAAAGTGTCTTGTATATTGTCACGTAGGTTTCTAGTCCCACTCATTGGGCTAGAGAGATCATCTCTGTCTAGAGAGAGGATTTACCTAGACAACATGCAGAAATGTGGTTAAAGGCTGACACCACAACAGTGGCAAAGAAAAGAATGCAATTCCAAGAAGACCAAAAGATCTCCAGAAATCAAAACATAGGTATGCAACCTCTCATATGTTTCTATTATAGTAACGAGGGGCTCTTTGCCTCCAAGTGTTCAGAGAAGAAAAATAAGGTGTAGCAATATAAGTGGAATGCGCTATAACCATAACCATGAGCTACTAAAATAAATTCGAACAACCAGGCAAAAAAAGCCTTTTCCCCTCAAAGGAAATATTTTGAGTGGCCCAAAACCACCAAGAGAATGGGTATCAGTCCAAGAAATTGGATAGATAGAAACCTTATTAAGAATAACAATTCCTTTATACCCTTATTGAATAATGTTGAATGCTACATGTGTAATAATTATGTGTACAAAGCAGCTGCATGCAAATTTGGCAATAAATTCTCTTTTCAGAATGATGTAATCAAAGGCATTGATTATGATGAGCGCCAGTAAGGGAAACTGTGCAAGATCTATTTCAAAACTTAGGAGAAAGGCATATCGAATGGAGCATGGAGGCAGCACAAAAAATGATCTGGTTTTGGAGATAATCAGTTGAGATTTAGTATATCAAAGCCTGAAAATCCTATGGTTGATCTCTCTTATATAACCTGTAATAGGAAAAGACTCAAATCAGAGAAAATAAGTAACATAAACCCTTATAGTCCTAAAAAAAATACAATGGGAGAGAAGATCAATAGGTAAATTGCAAATTTGCTATAATTCATGCTAACAAAAGGAATGATTAGTAGTATGTATACTCAAGAAATAGCAGAAATTCACCCAGTTAGGCAAACTAGTGCAAGAAATCAGGTCATATCCAGGTGTAGAAGAAAAAGGAAGATAATATACTCAAGGGGAGTAGATCCCTTGTTCCTATTCATTGAAGAGAATAGGTTGGCTTCAAGGGAAGCTAGAAAGGTCAGATGAAAGTACCAAAAAGGAACATACCAATGAATGCATTTGAAGGATAAATGGAAGTATGCCATTTTATGTTAATTGTTGAGTAGTGTGGTTGATTGAATGTTGTTTTCAAATCAGATTTGTAGACCAGGTATATATAGACGGTGATGATCTACTTACTGCTAAAGTTTCTCTAGCAAGTTTTTTTTAAATATTCCTAATGCAAAGAGGGAGCATGGCCATAGGGATAGTGTAATCAAGTCAAGATTTGAGTATCAAATTATTCATTGATAGTTGGTATCATTAATTGGTATCAGTTGTTTTCTGCAAGATAGAGGGTAATGGTATTTATGTTATAATTCCATTATAATTGGTAACTTGTATCAGGAATCAGATTTGTTGTGAAAGGAGTATGATCATAGGATGAGGACACTCAGTTATCAAGTGCTCGACAATTTTTCTATTAGTGGCATCAATTCAGCAATTTGCATCATTTCAACAATTGGTATCAAAGGTACTGTGAATTGGTATATATAGTCATTAGACTCTTTGTTAGAGTATGGTGTTCATGTTGTCAATATGAGATTGTAAATCCAATTTTTTGTAAGAAAGTCCTGATTTATATTGCTGTTGTTCATAATGAGTTAAATGTATCATGGTGATTCTATTGTCATTAGAAGTCTACCGGGAGAAATTAAATATGAGATGTTTGTCTAGGCATGCATTGATGAGAGTCCCTATATGATTATAAAAAGTTTTTTACTTTGATGTTTTCCTGCATAGGAAACATTGTTGTTGTTGTTGCAGGTCAGGTGTGTGT
Source organism: Pinus taeda (assembly GCA_000404065.3). Lineage (NCBI taxonomy): Eukaryota > Viridiplantae > Streptophyta > Pinopsida > Pinales > Pinaceae > Pinus > Pinus taeda. The sequence continues at coordinate 102,015 of APFE030806334.1, read as the reverse complement.
GTCTAGGTAGGCACTATTATGAATTTAATCATAACTAAGACTTATAACAACAAGAATTATTCTCATGGTTTAGTTCCACAAGAAAGTGTTCTTTTATCAAGAGATCCCTCTTGCCTTCTTGAGGTGGATAATGGGAGTAATTACTCCTATCCCTTCAACTCAATCTTATTCACATGATAGAGAGGAAGATTCTTGGAGTAGATCAGAGGTACATGAGGTTTTCAGCATAAGAAGAAGCAATTAGAATATCCACAAGATCAAAAGAGAGAGGGAGATTGTTGATAGGGGAGCATGTTAGTATCCTTGCTATTGATGATAAATGGGGGAGAAGTATTATTTATCAAACAAAATATGGTAAATAACCTCATACAAAGAGGGAGAAGGACCTCAAGAAAAAAATAGAGAGAAACATAAAAGACAAAGAAGAGAATTACACTTTTCTTTGCTTGATCATTGGTATATCATTGGTGATGATGTTTTGTTTGATATTGGTGTTGCCATAAATGCCAAAGGGGGAGATTGTTGTAAATATATTTTCATTTATGAAAAAGATAAAGGAAAAGGAAATCGAAAAAGTAGGAAAGGAAAAATCAACAAAGGTGGAAAAAGCAGAAGAAATACAGGTGTCAAAGAAGGCCTCATAAGATCTAGTTCAAAGAAGAAGTGTAAAGGAGAAACATGGATGAGAGTGGTGCAAATATTTTGGAGCTAGTCTTGGTGTAGTAGATCCCCTCTCACATAGGAAAAACCCACCCATATGGAAATATATTGGAAATAGCCTTCCCGTGTTATGTGAAAGTCTGAAAATGGCATCCTAGATCAAAAGATAGAGCCAGCCAAATTTTGGTGACCTCAAGTCAAAGATAACAGACATAAGAGGTGGTTGGCTGAGATTTGGCACTTAGCCAAAGCTGGAAAAATTGACAGACCTAGTGGTTGTACCTCAGAGGTTACAAAATGCACACAAAGTTAAGAATGAGGATGAAATGAACAAGATGATGGAAGAAGCAGGGTTAAAATGTAGGAAAGTACAACAACGGTTTATGTGACATGTGTCCCCACTAACACATGAAAAAGAATGCATGTATTTGAGTGTGTTAGGTGTTTACAGGAAAGTGGGGTTGTGAAATAAGTTGTTTTTACCAGACCATTGATCAGATACCAATGGTAGAGGTTGACTATGCACCCCCCCTCTAAAACCAAAAACCATGTTGAGGGGGGTTAACAAAACATGAATGGTTTTGTGACCATGAAGGAAAGGGAAGAACACTTAGAAGATATCTAACAAAGGAATTTTGCAAAATAACAAGGCCTTGTACCCTTTCTCCGTCCCCTATGATAGGGTACAGGTGGCATAATTTGATTGCCTTGGACGATGTGAGGATGATGACATCAATAACTACCTAATAGGAGGTGGACATGTGGCAAGAAGTTTTGGCATTTTAGGGTACCCAAAAGGCCCAAATTTGAGTGACATTTGTCACCAAATATAGGCTAATATGTACCACAAGTGACATCAGAGTGATGTCATCCTATTGGGTGGATCCCGATGGGTTATTAATGGCTCACAGGAAAAAGCATTAGGAATCAGGAGCCGAGACACATCGACACTGACATGGCACATGACAGAAAATGACAGAAAATGAGAATGAGGGATGACCCCACTGGTAAATAAGTGGGCATAAAGGGAATACACCAAGAGAAAAGGCATTGGGGCAAAGAGGATAGACAGGTTGACTACAACATATTAAAAGATGGAATGTGACATCACCTCATAGGCACAAGCTCATAGGTTTATTGACAAAGCACAACATAAAAGTGTCATGCTTGGGAGCTTTCACCTTAGCACCAGGCCTTAGTCATTTTGCATAGAAATAAGACCAATGGCATGGAGAAATTAACAAAGAAATTTAGCCACCGAAGTGCTTAGCACCTAAAGGCCTAGACAATGGTAATGAAGACTTGGTCATATGGAAGGAAAGTAGGAAGGTTCTAGTGCAAAACGTGCTAAGGCAAAAAATGGCATAATTGGCTACAATATTTTTTTAGTAAAAAGACTGTGAAGGTCTATTTTGGCAATGCGTTGTTAATAAATAAAAGGGGGGGCGGGGGGGGGGAATTGAAATATATTTGGCAGCATATTTGGTAGTGTCATATTAAAAATGTCTTTTAGTCTATGGTAAATTGCAGTGAGCACATGAAAGGATGTGATGAGTCGACAACTATTTTGGCAGCATTTTAATCAAATCCTTCGGGTTTTGGTATGAAACGAGTCAGCAACTCTTGGAGTTTGGAAATTAAGTTGAACATAACAACAAAAGCACTAAAATATTAAATCCAAGTGCATGAATGAGTTGGCATCATCTAAGTGGAATATTTTGCAACTAAGCCAAATTTGGAGGATCACTAAAAATGGGAGCACTTCTAAAACCTGTTAAAAAGCCTAAATAGAAAAATTTAGTAAAACTCAAAATTTGAGTTTTGAACTACATATCAGAGATTGAAGACTTAAAGAAAAGATTCATAAGAGTTAGTTGAACATGTCAAAGAAAAAAATTAAATGAACATGCAAATTTTTGAAAGAAAGAAAACTAAAGTTCAATTCCAAAAATATTAGTCCAAAATCCCTTAAAAGCATAATTCGAGCAACCATGTTTATGTTTTCCAAGACTGTGTGTGTGTGGATGAGTTTTTGACGAGAGGTTGAAATTTGTTGGTACAGCCTGATGCATAATGGTGGTATGCATCAAGGGTGAATCAAAGACCAATCTTGGTATCTAAAAGGTGTTCTAGAGATGCAAAGATGTGCATTACTGGCTGGTGATTGATGCATAAAATTTGGTGTTTTGTTCAGTAATGTGAAATTGCTCAAGGTGGTAGTGGTTTTATCAGTAATCGAATATTGTTGAAGGTGTTTGCATGGTGGTTCTAGTGAGCAGTTGTAGTGCAAAACTTATTTGTTTGTGACACAGGTGGCCTATTGGTTCTAGTTTGAAATGGATGAAAGAAGGAACAAGAAGTTTGGAAAGTGGTAGCTTATAGATGAGCCATAGTAGCTCCTTCCAGTGGGTGCTAGTAAATTTTCAAGGGCAACATCACCTTCTAGTGAGTGCTCCTAAATGAGAAGGGGAAAGATTCCCTTTTAGCAGAGACTAATAAAGAACAAGGGTAGTAGTCCCTTTTAGTGAAGACTTACAAATGAGTAGGGATAGAAGTTCCTTTCAGTAGTAGCCTATAAACGTATAAGTAATAGCTTGTGGGGAAACGATGTAGTCAAGTTGAAGCTTGTAATAAATTAAAGATTGGTTTATTATGTATATGTTTCTCATGTGCTTGATGATGATTATGTTAATATTGAGTTGTGTTGTTGATCCATGAACAATCACTAAAGTGATTGAAAAGTATAATTTGTGAAAAAATGTATAATTTGGCCATAATCCTGATTCACCTCCCCCCGGTAGTGTCTCGGTTTCCATTGTTTCTAACAATCTCTCCAAATCTTCTCATCTTTTCTTTGCCACAATGATAAGACCTTCAATCTCACTAATGCATAAGGATGGATTATGGACCTCCAAACTCAAACTGAAAACATAAGGGCAGAATTAGAGTCTTCAAAATCCAACCCATACTCTATAGTAGGTAGTCCTTTTATAGGACAAATAAGGAAGTTTTAGATCTTCAATACTATGGATAGATCCACTTTGAAAGGGGATAAGGTCCATGGGATAAGAGATAAAGCCTTACTAGTAGGAATTTGAGATCATCTTCACTAGTAAATGGAATAATCATCTCTTGAAGCATATAGAAAGGGAAGATTCAAAATCATATTTTATTTTACCTCATTTCCAAGTATCATCGCACTTATTGTAAAGGAAACCTATGCTGATTAGTGAAAGTTGCATGTGTGCAACCTGCACCATCGCAGTTTTTCACGAGAGTCAGTGCAATGGAGTCTTAAATTGGGGTTTTGAGCCATTGTAATCTAGGATCTTTACAAATTTTGGGAAATTTTTTTCTTTTGGTTTTTCTGGGGATCAATGCAAAATGTAATGCATGGTGAGAGATCGAGGTTCAGGGCCTTTTGCATAACTGTGACAAAATGGCCTGTAACACGTAGATTCCTTGGCAACAATAGATTCTGCTACCAAGGTAAGGCATTCTAATCCTTTAAAGGATCACCCTTCATTCAAGGTTTTCCTCATTACATCAATCATAATTTATAATTTTTTATTCTTCATTCTAAGTAATTTGTTTTTTCTAAGAAGTGAGGTATACAAAGATAAAGAGTGTAGTTTCCTTAACTTTTCATGCCATGTAGGAATGGATATAATTTCTTCTTAAATATTGATTTCTACAGGTGTGGAAATAGGTGTTCCCAAAGGAGAAAGAACAACTTTTCCTTTGTGGTCAACAACAAAAGTGTCAATAGGTGGGGTTACAAGAGTGGAAGTGATTGCATCTCCAGGAGTAGGAGAAACTACATATGCAGGAGTGGCAATTCTTATGCCCTCAAGAGTGTCAGCAATTGTATTTGTGGCCTCATCATCTCATTATGCATCCATAAAAGAGGAAAAACCCTCCCCAAGAAAACTCCTTATTTGTTCTTGTGTGTTAGCAAGGTCACAAGCACTAAATCCTAGTTCCTCTACCTCTGTTAGTTCTTATGTATCAGCAAGGGTGGTGTATTTCTAGTGTTCTAGGATTTTCTCTACCCCAACTATTTCTTGTGTAGTGTTAAGGGTTTGGTCTATAGTAGGAGTTTACCGTGTCCTTTTCTTTATAATAAATGTAGGGGGGGTCAATTCTAATACCCTTGAACTATTTTGGTGGTTGGTTTTCTGTTGATTATCCCAATTTCACGATTCCTTTCAGTTTATGGCATTGTAGTCCTTGGTTGTTCTTCCTCAAGAGGAACTGGTAGGTACTCTATAACCAATGAATTTAAGACTATTTATTTCTCTTCCTCCATATTTGCATCCATTTGAGCTGCAATAACCTCTTCCCATGTTCTTCCTAGTTTGTTGAGAGCCCTCTCCACAACTAGTCTAATAGGGTCTTGGTCAGAGAAGACATACTTTGGTCTATTGGCTTTCTATACATGGGCTTCCATGTACTACAAGGTATTGAGCTAGAAGTATAGTAGATTGATAATTGGCCATGTATAAGATGGTCGAGGAGGAATATGTGCTATATATATACAGTTCCACAATGTCCCTCACATGTGACGTAGCTCTAAATGAGTGAAGTGACAACTCTTCGGGGGTTTAGTAGAGATTGAAGATCGAATATTGTCCCCTTATTTACTAAGCTCTCTCCCAGTTTGAATATTTTCCATAAAATACTAGGCTTGGAGGTCCATTTGGAGTACCACTACCCTTCTTGAGGAAGCCCCGTTAGTTCAACTAGAATCTCCTCCATTAATTCTACAAAATCCCTAGCCCTACTGATTTGTTATCCCTCAAATTCAAGGTTAAATCCACTGCTATCTTGGCATCATATCCCTTCAACCTATGCACATATTCCATCCATCCGACCTATTGAAAAATGCCTTGAATGTGGTCATAGGTTCCTAGGATTAAAACCTTTGTGGATTCATGATGAATAAGAAAGCCTCTCGTGGTACCTATAGTGTTGTTTCTCTTGAATACCATTGTTTACAAGGGGAAAATGGTATTTTTGCAATTTTGGGTAGTAGTTTCCAATGTTGGTGTAGAGTTGATGAGTTTAATGGTTTTCACTAGTCAAGTTATGATTCAATGATATGATGTAAATGGGTGGAAACAATAGGCAATGATAGCGAAGTACTCTTGCGACTTAAAAATCATTCATTATGTGAAGTGTTGGTAAATGCACCTCCCATATCTTACCTTGATGAATCTTCTTTCTTATGATTAGCTAAATTGGAAGTTGTTACATAAATTGTGTGTTCTTTGGTGGAGTTAAAGCAACATGTTGGAGTCGAAACAACCAAAGTCATGGCTAGAAGAGTTGCAAAAACTAGAATCACAATGACCAAATTCATGGCAAGATTAGTTGCAACAACATGAGATGCAACCTAAGGAGTTATAACGATAGAATTTTTAGCAACCAACACTGTGGAAAGAGGAGTTGTAGCAATAGGAGTTGCATCAATGGAAGTATCAACATAAAAGTAGGAGTTTTTACTGAAGGAGTCACAAGACTAGGAGTTTCATCCATGGTAGTTGTAATGGGAGGAGTTGTAATAGTAGGAGTTGTAGCAGCATGAGATGTAACAATGGGAGTTATAGTAATAGGAGTTGCATCAATGGAAGTATCAACATAGAAGTAGAATTTTTGATTGAAGGAGTCACAACACGAGGAGTTGCATCGATGGTAGTTGTAATAGGAGGAGTTGCAATAGTAGGAGTTGTAGCAGCATGAGTTGCAACAATGGGAGTTATAGCAGTAGGAGTTACAACACTAGGAATTGTAACAACCATTAATTAACAACACTCTTTCCTACATAAACAGCCATAGTTATTGAAAAAGAATTGACATAATCATTGCAAGTTAATTATTTTTTAATCATCTCATATGGTGGTGGGAGCCTATTTTCGCATGGAATGTGCCCATATATTCCCCTAGGGGTTTTCATAAATAGGTCCTTTTCCTTTTTTATCTTTTTATTTTTTTGAAAATCAAAACAAAAGAATGAATCATTCAATATGGATCATCTACTTCTCCACCAACTCCAAGTCACTATTAGGCTATCCACTTGTGATTTTAACATGAGTTCCTTAGATAGGGGTTGATCATATAAGTGAATCTTGTGTCCATTGAACATTAGGGGAGTTATGTCCTTATCTATGGGGAATATTTTAATGGATCCACTATCACACAAAAAATCAATCTTGTAAGGTCCAATACATCTAGTATGAAACTTCCCTTTGAAGTCTTTAAACATGGAGTCAAATAACAATTCCCAATATCCACCCTTGAATTTCTTCCTCTTGATGAACTTGTCATGCAACTATACCTTTTGATTTTGTATCATTGTTGCTTGGTGAAAATCATATTGACGAACTTGATCTTGTTCATTGACCTGGAGCCTTAGCTTTTGATTGACTATTAGATCCATCCCAATTTGGATAGTTTCTTTGAGTGTCTGGATCTCAATCTTGATTGGTAACAATACTCTTTTTCCATATACTTACTCATAAAGGGTACAACAAATGGTAGTTCTCCATATGGTCTAGTAGGTGCATAAAACTTCAAGAAGTTTGTCAGCCCAATCTTTTATATGTAACTAAATAGTTTTGGTGATGATGCTTTTGAGAATCTTATTTGTTCCTTCCACTTTTTAGTTGGATTGCAGGTGATATGGCGTGGTAAGTTTTTATTTAACCTATAATACTCCATTAGATCCATGATAATATTATATTTGATCTAGGTTCCTCCATTTGTGACTATCTCTCGTAGTATCCCAAATATGGTAAAAATTTCTACATCAAGAAATCCTGCTACTCGTTCAATTACAGCTAGAGGTTAGTTGGCTTCCATCTACTTCATGACATAATATGTGAATACTAAAATGTAGAATTTTACATGTGATGGTGGGTTTATTGGTCCAACAAAGTTAATAGCCCATCTATTGAAGGGTTTCAATACTATTTGTAGTTTCAACGACATCTCATCAGATTTCACAAGTCTTCCCCTGCACTAGAAATTATCGTACCTCTTTACATACTTCCTAGAATATTTGAAGATGATGGGCGAATAATAACTTTTGTGAAGTACCTTGTACCCAATTCTCTTATCAACAAAGCAACCCCCTCATGGTCCCTCATGGAAGGCTTTGAGGATCTTATAGATTTGATCTTCCCTTACACATATCTTAATTATTAAGTTATGACATATGAAGAAGAGACATCCATTAATACATGAGAACCTACAACTTTGTTTCACACTATTTTAATGTTTTCTTGGTCAGAGATGGTGTGTAAGTCTTTCAAAAACCAAGTAGTTAGTGATATAAACAAACCACAGTGAGTTAGTAGAAATCACAAATAGGATTTCATTAGGGAAATAATATTGTACAAGGGGATCTTGTAACAATGTTTTGGTGTGTTTGTTCTATCGATTGCAGGGTCCAAACCGTTGAGCTTGCCGAGGGAACTATGTTTTTTTCAATTTGATGTGGATATGTTGGATCACACTCTAATGAATTTAACTCTTTGTGGCATGGAAATATTGGATCACTTTGAATTAGCTCAAACTTTGTTGACTTGAATATGATTGGCTCAAACTCTTTTGACTTGGATATGACTAGTTCGCATTGTATTGTCTCAGATTCTATTGACATGGATATCACCGGCTTGCATTCAATTGGATTAGACTCTGTTGACATGGATATGATTGGCTCACATTGTATTGCCTTAGATTCTCTATGACATGGATATGACTGGGTCACACTGTATTGGTTCAGACTCTCTATGACATGAATATTAGTGGCTTAGATTATATTGGCTCAAACTCTATGTAATGTGGAAATATTGGCTCGCATTGTATTATCTCAGACTTTGTTGATGTGGATATGATTATATCACATTGTATTGGCTTCTAATCTCCATGACATGGAAATTTTAACTCACATTGTATTGCCTCAAACTCTAATGATGTGGACATGACAAGCTTATATTGTATTGGCTTAGACTCCATTAACATCGATTTGACTAGCTCATACTTTATTGTATTAGAATATTTGCGAAGTGTATATGAATTGACAGGTGTCGATCATTGATTGGCTTGATTGTGGTGACGTAGTCCTAGTGATGTGGATACCACCATAGGTCAAAAAAAAAAAATATTATTTTATTTTCGAGGAAAATAAAATTCTACCGAACAAATAAGAGGTCACAGAAGCACATTTTCTAGAAAGGTTGTTGGAAAAGGGCCATTTTGTAGAACACACCTTGAAAATTCCATTCTATCAGACACATAATTTGATTTTTGGTTTTATATGGTTTTTGGGGGTTTCTGTGCTCATTTCAAAGCCAAATTTGATTTTGAAACAAGCATGATGATTGGGATTGAATTGTGAATAATTATAATGTCATGAAAATACTTGTTAATGTATTTTTGATGTCCATAATAAATTTCATGTGTTTTGTGGGATTATGAGTAGGTAGGAGCAAGTATTGAGTATATGGCCATAACAAGTTTCAATAAGAGATTTTATTAATAAATAGGTTGTAACAGGGTATGGATAGGATATGATAGGTTGATGACAGTAGCAACATGACCATTTCTAAAGACCTACATTGAAGAGCAGGTAGGTCTATTTTGAATAATAATGAAAAGTGGTCCACACAAGGTTGAAGAAGGAGGTGGGTGCCTCCACTAAGGATGTTGCATCAATCAGGTTGAAGCTTATAACAAGTAAAATTTTGTTCATCTATGAGGTTAGTGACTCAATTGAGTTATACGTATTAAAAGTGGTTTCTTGCACATTTTCAAGGTTGGTGCCTCAATCAAATTATATCCTACCACAAGTAGTTGCTTGCACATCTTGGGGGTGGGTACCTCCAATAGGTCAATGCCCACAAATCTATGTAATGAATGGAATAATACTAAGAGAACAATTTATGGTTTTCTCCCATAATGGTTACCATGTAAAATATTATGTCCTCTTATGTTGATGTGATGATGGCTTCTTGATGCATTATTTTATTTATTATTATGCAGCAAATGGTTATGTTACACTGCTACATGTAGATTATTTATGAAATGTTTTGAAATGATGAAATTTCCATTACATTGACTCACCCCGCCTCTCGATGTGATCCTTGGTCTAACATGTCCTAAAAGAACATCACAAACATCAAGGTGTGAAATATCACATAATGCCTCATCCTTAAATGGATTGTTGTCATAGGGCAGGAAATAGTGTTGGTTGACATGGTAAGATCACCCTTGCTAGAAACACCCAATTGTGTATGGTTGTGGGTGTGTTTTTGTTGACAGTTCCAACTGCTTGAAAAAATCTACTAAGATGAGGTTATTTTGACTTTTATTATCAACAATTAAGTCTAATGCAACATTCATTTCCCACATTTGCAGGTGAAAATGACACTCACCTTCCTCCAGTTCTTCGGGTTCACTTGGTTAGAGCTTACGAAGAAGCAATAGTGGAATTAGGTTTTGTGTTAATCATCTAGTTCCCCTTGTCAACTTATGATTTAGATTTAGAACTTGCATCTAACTCGAGGCTTTCAACTCAGCCACCAATGACTACTTTTAGTGGCATTCATCGATGTTATGCCAAGGGATATTATGCAACCTGTATCTCTTTCCTATGTTTTTCTTTATCTTCCCATTACCCTTCTTTGTTTATGGCATAAACAGATTGTCTTGGGGTGGTTCACCCTAGTTCTTCCCTTTATTCTATGGTCAGGCCTTCCTTTTCCTTGCTTCTTCTATGAGGAATTTATAGATATAAACTATTACTTCTTTTATTTAAATTTCTACTTGATTATGACAACATATCGATATGTCACACACAATGATGAAATGCACAGAAATTCCATATCTATCTAAATGGATTTATGCAATCTATCATTGTCGTTGAGCACCATATGTCACTTAGAGTCTTTGATAACCATCTTGGTGTGCAAGTTATGGAATACATTTGTGAACTTTAGCACTATTTGGTCCCTCTCTTACCACAATGTGGTCAACCTCATGTACTAGTCACCATAGCTTCCAATGTGGAAATAATTTTCATTAATAGCATCCCTAAAAGAGCCCCAAGTGGATATGACTACCAATATTATGAATTCCTTTGTGGCCTTTTTCTCACAGTGTTTCTCTAACCAATCCTTGAAATGTGGGATAACCCTATGGAACACAAAGGTAATATTTTCTCTATCAAAAAAATTATGGATAGAAAAATACCGTTGTAGTATATTTATCCATCTATCTATATCATTCATATCTATCCGCCCTCAAAATAAAATAATAAAAAACTAAATTGTACCTTGAAGGGGTCAGTGCCTTCAAAGTGGTCTCTGGATGAATATGCATTAGTTGTTGGTAGTCGCAGAAGGATATGGGAAAAAATAGCCATCATCCCCTTCATTTTCCACGTGAGGGCTTCCTCGAGAAACAATTTACTAAGAGCTCCTATTCCGATGTATTTCGTTTCTTCCACCATGGGAGGCTATTAATGCCAGTGAGGGAAGTGTTACAAAATATCAAGTAGCTTGATTCCCAACTCCTTATACCCTAACCTCGTTGGGGACACGCATAAAAAAACAATAAAGAGAAAACCACTTTAATACCACTAATCCAAATTTATGAAGGAAATGAAATGGAATATAGGTTTATAAAAAAACACACACATATATATAATGAAACTTTACTTCTACTAATAAATGGAATGTGTTAAAACTGTAAAACAAATGTGGATTGAAATAAACTGCTTGAATGGTGGTAACTTATCTTTGAGAAGAGATGTGACAACCACATGCATTCACCAAAGCGCATTACAATGATCTTGAAAGGCCCTTTTTAAAATAAAAGGACAATGAGGAAACCATAAAAATTTAAAATCCTAACCCTAGGAGACGAAACACCAAAAGATTTGTTGCCCTGATTAGGTTAGTTGGTACATGAACTCCCTGGGGTCGTAACTTTTGCATATGATCTTTATTTGTCTTGCTTGCTATCTCTTTGGAAAGTTTTAGTTAGTAAGTATCTCTTGGAATTTTCCTAGGCCAGATCCTATAGATATCACCTCGACCCCTACTATGTCAATAAAAATTTCATTTGTGGCCTCAAAATGGACTCGAATGTTTAACACACAAAAAGTATAAAAAAACTGCAAAGCTGGAGAATTGTGCTTTGAGCCAGTGGATTAATAGTTGGGTGGCCACCAATATCCACCTGGATTACCCTTGAAATATAGGAAACATGAGGTGATGAAACCCCTAAGGAGCATGCACTAATGAAGGAATGAGAAGTAGTTACCCCAACCTCCCTAGGTCAGTCTTGACTAGCACAACTAACATCAATGGAGTTGAGCATTAGCCCCTACTAGCACTAATATGGTCATTTATCTCTTCGTTAGATACCATAATGACATCCCACTATGGTTACCACCTCATAAACAAATGACTAGTAGGACACATGTGATTAGAACTATATGTGCAATTAGGGAAACTAAGCCCAAAACCTCTCAAGAGATTTCTCAAAGTTAGTTATACGACTCTCAAAGAGATCCTCGAATGTAAACAATCTAGAAAACACTACTATAAATGGAGTGGGGATGTCACTCCACAAGTTCCTGATATAGCTGTGTGGTTAATTCCTATGTGAGGGGATATTTTCAATAAGTATTTGATTTGACAATGTATTTATGCTCTTTAGAGAAACTAGTTTTAGTTTTAGAACCTTGAAGAGTGTCCTCTCCAAACATATTTCAAATTTATACACTAAGATGTTGTTGGTGTGCTATAACTAAAATTTCAAGTTGATTTTATTAGCGCTTTATTTTATGGTTGTTGTTTACTTAGGGTTATAGAGTGCATTTGTAATTGTGTTTAAGAGACACAAAACCAATCCAATATGCAAGCTATATGAAGAACAAAAGAGATTTTCAATTCAATTAAAATACTTAGAGGAAGGGTAGAGGCCTATTTTATTTTTCCAAGTTAGAAATGAAAGCTCGCAACTTCTCTCAGTAATCACTCAATATAATAAAAAATCTCACAAGAAACCAATTCACAAATCATCTCAGAAATCACTTAAATTACTCTAAGATGCACATGCAAAAGCACCAAGGAAATGAAATCTAAAGCATAAAACTATGGCTTTGAAATGATGATATGTGAAATATCTCCTCCTAAATGTGGCATGCAACAATCTCACAAATAAAATCAATAAATTTTGGATCTATAATATAATGCAAGTAGCCAACAAACTAATCCTACAATGTTCTACAAAGGAAAACAAGCTTGAACGCTAATAAAGGAGCAAGAGGTAATACACCATAAGACTTGGTTTTATTTTCCATTATTGATATCAAAAAGGACACATATACTTCTCAGGTAGATCATATTAAGCTCAAAATATCAAAAAAACAATTAGAATATCAACCACTGAATAAGGAAATCAATAGATGGAAAAACCTTACACAACCTAAGAAAAGTGCAATATCAAATAAAATCTCTCAAAGGAGAAGAGTTAGGGATCATATCTAATCCTCCATAGGTATAAAATTACATATTTTAGTCTTAGACATCATAATTAAAATTAGATCTTAGAAAAAATCCAAATTCAGCAAAACAATAAAATGAAAAATAAAAATAAAAGTAAAAACAATAGAGCAAAGATTTCAAAGACGTTAGGTGAATGAATATTTCTAAAAAATAAGTTATATTATATATCAAAAGAAAGCTAAGAAAATATATCACCCAATGGTTTTGTTCTCATGCAGATCATAGGTGTCTACTAAAAGATATTATAGAAACAACTCCCCATGTAAGTCACAAAAAACTGTGAAATTAGTTGACTTTCAATTAGCCACATATCCCTAATCCGGACACCATTTACATGATTTTTCTTTTTGAATTAGGCTAAAGTTTTGAGGAGAACTCATATCTGCACTTTTTTCATTCAAATTCTATACATAAATTTAGAGAATTTGATTTGAAAATTGTAACCCATTTTTTCCTCTTTAAACAAGTTTTCAGATAATCTTAAATATTAAATATCAGGCGTAGACATAGCTAATAAAATAATTTTGAAGTGATAGCAATCAATCAAAGTGAATGACTCAACAGAATATAAGTTCAAGGAATACTCAAAGGAGAAGGAGAAACACTAGGGATTTCTCTCCAGTGGAGTTGCTAGTTCTGTTTGCCTTATTTTTTCATAAGAAAAAGGGTCTGTTGTCCCACAAATCCCGTTTTATGATCTTGTAGATAGTGGATACAATGAATAATCAATCTTCGTAGATCTATTGCAATCTCTTCATTTCGTAGAGTGTAAATGGTAAGGGTGATTCCATACCTTATAATCCACCCATGTTGATGAAGATTTCAAATTCACTATGGTAGTTGAAGGTCCTTCTCCCACTCAGAGATCTTGCTCCGACTCCTTGATTCCAACACCTACACACATGTACACACGAATAAAGATAATGAATTTTCCTTTCTAAGAAGAAAATTTATACTGCAAAATGACTTAATCATAACAAATACAATATGTTTTCATAAACATAAATTATGTAGAGAGGGAAACCAAATTTTCATTTCATATATAGTAACAATATAATAGCATATATATACCTTTGAATGTACAATACTATTCTTTGATCCCTTGCTCCTACTACTCCCTTGACTTACTCACAAACTAGTCTCATTCATGAAGCAGAGGAAGACCTATTATGGAGATATTTATTCATCATTACAGGGTGTTCTAATTTATTTTTCCTCCCTTCCACCCCTAGGAAGGTTTCACTATATAGATCTTTCCTAGATCTGGGAGAATGCATGTAGACACTTAGGGCGAAGAGAAGTTACATAAGATGCAATGTGAACCAAACAATTACAAGTCATGCACAAGTTTTATGCTCAATTATGAGCTTTTCCCAATTCAATATGAACTTTCTTCTCCATTGTGTAATAATTATCATTTTATAATTATCAAATCATGACAATAAAGTTATGAGAAATTACTGAATTATTTAATTTCAACCCTGTAACATGTAATGAATTACCTATGAGACCCATATCAAAAAAAAAAAAAAAAAAGGTAAAAAGGGATGCATTATGGCTAGCAACTGAGGAAACTTGAACTAGGTTCTCTCTATTGAAATGAAGTGGAAAATTGGGTTATAAAAGTAACACCAAATTAGCACAGCCAATTTTTTTCCAAGTAGATTTAAAGAAATAAGTTATATGTGTTATTTATCTTTCATATTAAAAGATTTGTAGGAATATGGCTATAGATTTTTAGGATTGACATAGAAGACAAATTTTGATTCCTCCTGGCTATACTTTTGGCTTGAAAGAAAACTCTAGAAATGCCCTTACATTAAATATTGAAAATATGTTCCTTAAGATACATATGATAATTCTTTATATCTTGGGCATTGGAGGCCCAAAATGAAGTAATTGTTCATGGCTTTATCATACATGGTTAATGTCATAATAAATATAAGCAAATAATGAATAATTACTCAAATTATGTAATTGTATTTGAAGCGAGAAGGATGTGGAAAATGAAGTTGACATTTGATATCATCATATTCTAGAGGTTTAATGGCAAGTATTTTGGAGGCGGGATTTAATTAGATGTAAAAGGGCATATGGATATAAGATTAATTTTAACATGCATACCCCTTATTTTGTATGTTGCTAATGTAAGTTCTAAGTGGAGACCTATGTGAGAAAATTAAAGGGGGTCATTGTAATCCTAGATACTCAGTTAATAGAGTTTGAGAAAAATATGTGATTATCCCAAGTCACTTTAAAGGGGGAATGTTTACTTACACAATTAAGAATGATGAGGTTAAACCTTATATGGTAAACTAATGGATAGTTCACAAATGCATGTACTAGATAGTCCATTATGTTTTTCATTTGATTAAGTGAAATCCATTTATAAGCTCCATATTCCATTATAATGCACCTCAAGTGGTCTATTTTGATAAACTTAACTAAATTGACTAAAAAAATAATAGATACATACTATTAGTTTTCAAAATAATTATTTTTGAAAATATATCTCACTGTTCATCTTTATCATTCTTCAATTCTATTTATTTAATTTTAATATGTTTCATAGATTTAATGGCATCTTATGTGGTGATATGGATGGACTAAGTATGGTTTAGAATGAATATGTTATGAAAAAATAAAAATTAAGATTAGAATAAGAATTTATTCATATACAAATGTGCTTTGCAAGAATGCATATGCGCTTTCACATGAACACATACACATGCATATTTAAAATTTAAAATTTAAATATTAATTTTATTTATTAAAAAAAATGAATGAATGGATATTATTTATTATAAAAAGAAATATTAATTTTTAAACTATAAAAAATATTTACCTGAACTCATTTCTCCATTAATTTGTTAATAGTATTTTATATATTAAAAAAAATAATCAGTACATAATTTTGTACACATAGTAGACATTTTTTACATTGTGAAATGGGATATTTAATTATTAAAAAAATTTATCTTTAAACAATATAAGAAGAAAAATCTTAAAATGTTGTGATTTAAAAGAATTTATTATATGTTTTTTTGGTTGGTTTGATTCACAGCGATTTGAACTTTACATGGTATTTAATAATAAGACAATTGCCAATTAAAGTAGTCATCGGCTTTATTATCATTATAATATTAAAAATTTAATATGTTATAATATATTTATATTAAATTTAAATTTTAAAAGATTTTTTTAATATACTTTATTAAATTTAAATTTCAATATATTTATTATAATAATAAATAATTAGAAAAGTAAGTAATGAAAATATTAATTTTTTTTAATTTTAATTTTTTATTGATTATTCCAAAAAAATATATACAACAATCTATTCTAGTCGTCTTGTATTATTGGGAAATAGTGAAAAATAAAATAAATTGTCCAAAAAATCATATAATACTCAAAAATATTGTTGACATATCAAGTGTTCACCTAAATAAGTACTAAAGGTTTTATAGCTAAGAGTAACAAAATTGGGGCTACATTAGACAATGACTAAGATAACTCATGGCATCCATAACTAGTCAAAAACACTATCCTAAGCAAAAAGATTAGCCATAAAACAGACTAGTTTGAAGTTGACATGTCAAATGGTTCAATAAGGGTTCTTGGAGAAGATGGTATCTTTTCGTTAGAAAGAAAGGCCTCAATTATAAGAAATGTTGAGTTGTAGAGAAATTTTATTGTTATTGTCTCTTTTTTCCACCAAAGCTTTTCCAATAATCGTTTTGAGATGGAAATGGAGCTTAATAGTGCATAGATACAAAGTTTTTCGACCACGTGTACAACTTGGATCAAGGAAACAATCTACAACATGTCCAATTATATCCTCATCAATGTAAACATTCCGCTCTTCTACAACTTCCAAAGTCGCTCTGTCCATTGTAGACTAAATTTGCTCCAAAGTTGAATCCCTATATCTCTGAGTCATTGATTGTGCTCAAGAGTGATCTCAATAAGTTCCCTCACGTCTATTAGTTGAGCCATTACAACATCTCTTCTTTGACGCAACATTGTGGGACGTCTAGTAGAAAGGATGATAAAACTACTAGGTGTGAGGGTGCACCGAAGGAATTTGATGTTACCTAGGTATTTTGTTGAAAGGAAAGATAACCAAGGGAGATTATAATGGAGTCAAGGGGGGTAAGGTTATCGGCCAACCAAGTAAGCGTGCATGCAAGGAACACTGAGGGAATTTTATGAGGATTACTCGGATGGAGGGGTTACACAACTGGTAGTGGAGTTGATAAATTCATAAGTTGAATGCAAGGGTATCATTGATCTTGGGTTATTACGTGCATAAAGGACTTAAATATTCATGCTTTCTCAAATTATCCATGAAGGCTATAGAATAATGCAAGAGGCTTTGGGGAGAAGTTGTGCAAAGAGTGGTATCACATCCTGCATTGATTTTGTTAAATACAAGTAAACGCAAGGAGCTAGATCCCACTACCTCGCCACTATTCAATATTAACCAAAGGTTCCTCCCCTTCACAAGTTGTTGAGCACTCTCACCACATTGGGATGGAGTTGCTATTCTCCACACAAAAATGATGCAAACACCGACTATGTATAACCAAGGGGAGGCCAGATTAGGGGGAATTGTGCCTTCCCTTCTCTTAAAGATAGAAATATCACTCTAGGAAAGGATTTTTAGAGAGCGGTTGGCTACTTTCCTAGTGAACTTAGGCTTAGCCACATTAAACTAGCATGATTTTTTAGAGACTTTTTCTATATATATTTTTAAACAAATTTACTAAGAATATTACAAGAATTTGTTGGAAACATAAGTTTAATTTATAAACTTTGCACAATTAAAATTCCCAAAAAAAAATTAAAGTGCTGAATTTATTTATACATTCAAAAACAAATTTGAAATAACAAAAAAACCATCTAATACAAAACAAATATTAAATAAAAATAACACATGAATCTTAAATAAGAAGAAAACACCCTCTCGTTTAAAAAATATATGGACTAAATTCGGATAAAAACTCAAAAAATAAATTTGAAACAATTACAACCAAAAACTTTAAAATAAGAAATATTTAAATAAAATCATAAACGAAATCTAAGTATCTTCCTTAAAAACTCAAAAAATAAATTTGAAACAATTACAACCAAAAACTTTAAAATACGAAATATTTAAATAAAATCATAAACGAAATCTAAGTATCTTCCTTAATGACCCCATTTTATTAATCTTAATAAATTCTATGGAAAAGTGCAACATAGGTACCAAATTTGCTTCCTCGAAAAAATAAAAGAGATTCAAATATACGATTCAAATATAAAATAATTCGATAAAATTCGATATGGCACAGTATAAATGGCTGTGGATCAGCCTATCGAAAATCAATGATTCATTATTGATCCACGAGGAGGATTCGTTAATTTGGATGCAGAGAATTCATGAAATGGCCCTCTAAAAATCAGTTTCAATTCCAGTGTTGCCTTATGGGCTTCGAAATATTAGGTTTTTTCAGTTTCAGTGTTACCAAATGGGCCTAGAAAGCCGAGAAAACAAGAGAGCAAAGAATTTGGGCTGAACCCGGAATGTGAGCATACCATATAAGGATAATTGATTTTTCGAATATGTTTATATCATGCAGTAATTTTTAATATATAAGTTTTCGAAAAATGAAATTTTAATATGTATAAAATCGTTTTAAATGGGTTTTGAAGCTAAGAAGAGATTTTAGATTTAAATTTTAAAAAATAAGATTTGAATTTTTTCCATAATGGTAGGTTAATTAAATAACATTTAAAATGTTTCCAAAATGATATGTTAATCAAAATATTAGAAATTATTTAAATTTCAAATGAATGGAAAAAAATGAAAAAAAAATTGAAAAAATATAGATATTTAGATGTACACTGTCAATTCTTTTAGAATTGATTTTCACCTAAAATTTTATCGCATCGCATGAATTCGAAACCGAATTCTAACTGGGTAACTGTACACAAATGTAAACAATTCCCAGATTTGAAAAGCATTCACTATTACTCAAAAGATCTGAAATGGTGTACGATAATGCTAAGAAAACAATTCCCAAATTTGAAAACCATTCTTCTATTACTGAGAAGATGAAGATCTGAAAGGGTATACCATAATGCTAAGAGGCATTGCGTGATTTTTACCTCTATTATAATACCGGTAAGATTTTTGTAAATAAATTCCAAATATCAAAAAAGCAAGTGACGAGACTTGTTTTTTATGGTTTGTATCTTTTTATACTAGAGAGTATATAAATGACCTATATGTAGACTGTCGAATTTTTTAGAATTGATTTCAGGAAAAAATGATTTTCATCTAAAATCTTATCGTATCGCATCAATTCGAATCCGAATTCTAACTTGGTAACGGTACACAAATGTAGACAATTCCCAGATTTAAATACCATACTACCACTACTGAGAATATAATTCGCTTTGACAAGGTATGCGATAATGCCAAGGGACATGCGTGATTATAATTCAAACTTGGTAACTGTACACAAATATAAGTTGAATTCCCAGATTTAAAAACGATTCAACAATTACTGAGAAATTAATGATGTCTGACATGGTAACGATAATGGCGGGAGGCATCGCGTTATTTTCACCTCGGCTCCAGAGTGCCTGACGAAGGATCGGCAGCTACAAAATGAATTTCAGAAGGTGCCGTAGAAGTAGTTGCTGTACTGCTTGATGTTTTGTCCGGATCAATTACTTTACCACGTTTAGCCTTGTGAGGTCCGTCCACGATATCCAGATCTATGAAAGCAGGCTTTGTGGGCGAAGGAGGATATTCGGTCTCACTTGTCAGCATCGCCACCACCCGGAACATTGAAGGCCGCAACGCAGCTGCTGCTCGCGTGCACAGAAGACCGATTCTAATCACTCTAATCCCTTCCTCCAAGGAATAACTGCCCTCCAATGTGGGATCCATAATTTCTAAAGCTCTATCTGTAGTATATAGTCTCCATGTCTGCTTCGTCAAATAAAAACTTTTGTTAGTAATGGATGTAACACTATAAAAAGAATTGAGAACATTTAGATTCGAAAGATGACATCGACATAAACCATAATCCTTCGATGAGAAACTCCACGTCTTCATCCGAACTCTAATTCTTTCTGCTGCTCATAATCTCAAGTAGAAGCACTCCAAAACTGAATACATCTGCTTTCTCTGTAAACTGTCCCCATGAATCCTCTGCACAGTTTCATATGCAATCAAATCTGCATAACATAACCACCTCAAAACAATATTATCCATATTCAGATATATGAGTTCTAATTGATTCATGTAAGTCTGTAACTTATTGAAACAATTAATTGGGAACCTTAGGAGAAAATTCTTGTTGATATATTAATAATGACAGCTCAAAACCACCTGTTTCATATTGCAAGACATTCACATTAGTGGTATTTTTCAAGAGGGCTCGGAACACACCACCAGTTGACGCGTGTCCACACTACGGTTTCAAAGCCACTCATTCCGCGGAAGGAGGTCGGTAAGAATAGGCCTTCCTATATTCATCAGAGCTTCAATCAATGAGGGTAAGATAAACCGTTGGTAGCGTTGGTAGGTCATGGTACTTCACTGCTGTTTGTCCCAAAAGATTTTGCTTGCGAGGCAGGAGGAGGTGAAGGACAAAAATTTAATTTACTCCCATGAATGTAATAAAAGAATTTATTGCGGTTAGCAAGTGTTGGTAAAGTATTTAAGTTTTTTTATTCACGGAAAGTATGGACATAGGTAACTGTTTTTAATTTTAATGTTTTTTATTTACGGGTGTAGTTCTAGTTTTTAGAGCACAAGTAAAAACATATATTATATTTTTGCTTTTATGTTTTAGTTGTTGACCACCTTATGTAAGTCAACAGAATGCGAATGTAATGTTTTTGTTGAGAATATGAAAGGCGGCAAATAAACAGTAGCCTGTGAATGAATTTTATTTTACACAATAGTATAAATTCTTCAGAGGAGACAGAGGTTTTGTTTGTGTAATACACAACAGTGTTTTTAATTTTCTGGAATGAATTTTATTTTACACAATAGTGTAAATTCTTCAGAGGAGACATAGGTTTTGTTTGTGTAATACACAACAGTGTTTTTAATTCTCTGGAGAGACAGGATAATTTTTTTTTGTTTTGGAACTGCATCTGAAGCAGTGTCTGGTTGTAATCCCTTTAAGAGAGGAAGAAATTTATGTAACAGAAATTTTGATTAATGAATACAAGTGTTCTTTGTGCATGTGTAAATCTCTATCTTCAGCAAGAAAAAATTTTCTTAGTTTCCTGGGATAAACAGATTTTTTTTTTGTTTTGGAACTGCATCTGAAGCAGTGTCTGGTTGTAATCCCTCTGAGAGAGGAAGAAATTTATGTAACAGAAATTTTGATTAATGAATACAAGTGTTCTTTGTGCATGTGTAAATCTCTATCTTCAGCAAGAAAAATTTTTCTTAGTTTCCTGGGATAAACAGAGTATCATCCTCTGTTCAAATTTTGTTTGAAATTACTAGAAATTTCCAACTTGGTATCAAAGCTTGTCCAGGCTTTTTGAAGGTGTCAAAGAAGCTGAAGGAAGGAATTTTTTTTTGTTGCAGCAACTTCTCCAGCAGAGCGAAGACTGAGTCAAAAAGATTCAGAGGTATTTCTCAAATTTTTTGTGTGTTTTTGTTGAAGACAGTGAGTTGTTTTAAATACACAATTAAGGATTTAGAAGCATAGTTTAGAGTGCAATGATCGCTAGCATTAGCACTAGCACCAACATGGGTATCTGTAATACTCAACTCCCACAATTTAATGGAAAAAACTATGACTATTGGGCAATAATCATGAGAGCTCTGTTTGCCTCACAAAACTTATGGGAATTTGTTGAGGATGGATTTGAAGAACCGGCAGATGAAAATGAGTTTAATAATTTAACTCAGGCAAAGAAAGAAAGGTTGCAGAGCTATAAGAAGAAGGATTCTAAAGCCCTCCTCTTCTTATATCAAGCAGTGCATGAGAGTGTGTTTCCAAGGATAATAGCAGCCAAGACATCCAAAGAAGCATGGAAAACTCTCAAAACAGTCTATCAAGGCATGGAGAAAGTGAAGACAACAAAACTACAGTTGCTGAGGAGAGATTTTGAGAATCTATACATGAAGGAGTCAGATAATATTGACTCATTTTTCACACAATTAATTGGTCTGGTAACACAAATAAGGTCTCATGGAGAGATTCCCGAAGAAAGGAGGATCGTGGGGAAACTATTGAGAGTCATACCCTCAAAGTTTGATGTGATTGTCACCACCATAGAAGAGACAAAGGATCTCACAAATTTCTCAGTTGATGAACTACATGCATCACTGATAACACATGAGATGAGATTGAGTAGGAATGAAAACTCATCTCTAGAACATGCCTTCAAGACCCAAATGTCTTTTGGAAGAGGAAGAGGTCAAGGCAGAGGAAACAAGAGAGGAAGAGGTAGAAGCCAAAACAGAGGTGGAAGAAACAGTCCAACAAACACTCAAGGGAGAGGCAGCAATCCAAATCAGAACCAAGGCCAAGGCAACAGTCAACAAAGTGGACAACATCATGCTCAAGGACAAAGGTATGAAAAATCCAATGTTTAATGTTATTATTGTAAAAAATATGGGCATTATACAAATGAATGTAGGGAGAAGCAGTATGATATGAGTAATAGAACTAGTGCAAATATCACTAGAGAAAATATCAGTCAAGATAATGTGTTGATAGCTTGTAATATGGCTTAAACAAAGAGTGATGATATATGGTTTCTAGACTCCGGTTGTAGTAACCATATGACAAGAAACATAGCCCTGTTTTCTAAGCTAGATCAGAGTGTGAAGTCACAAGTCACACTTAGGACTGATAGTAAAGTTTTTGTTATGGGAAAAGGTGAAGTAAAAATCTTTACAAAGAAAGGTGCAAATAAAACCATAGCAGATGTCTATTATGTTCCTGGAATGAAGTGTAACCTCTTGAGTATTGGACAACATGTTCAAAAGGAGTATAATGTTTTCTTTGAGAATGATGTATGTACCATCATGAACAGAAAACCTAGAAAACTATGTATTGTTGAAGTGAAGATGACAAGGAACAGGATGTTCCCTTTCAGGATAAAAGTTGATTTGAAAGATGGAGTAGAAATTGCAGCAGATACACAAGAGGCTTTCCAAAGCGAACCAAAGGATAAAAATTGGTTGTGGCACTTGAGATTTGGACATCTCAACTTTGGAGGTCTTAACTTGTTGAGTAGAAAAGGAATGGTAAGAGGACTGCCATTGATAGAGAAACCAGACAGCGTTTGTGAAGGTTGTATCTTGGGGAAACAACAGAGAGAAAGTTTTCCATCAGGGAAAAGCATAAGAGAAAAAACACCCTTAGAGATTGTCCACTCAGACTTATGTGAACCGATGCAAACTCCATCACTAGCAGACAGCTAATATATTTTAACATTCATTGATGATTTTACTAGAAAAACTTGGGTATATTTTTTGAAGAACAAAAGTGAAGTGTTTGAAAAATTTCGCAATTTGAAAGCACTTGTAGAAAACCAAAGCGGGCTACATATCAAAGTTTTAAGAACTGATAGGGAGGTGAGTATATCTCCAAAGAATTTCTACGTTTTTGTAGAGAAAATGGAATTCATAAAAAATTTACCACCAGGTACACTCCGCAACAAAATGAAGTTGCTGAAAGGAAGAATATGACAATCATGGATATGGTGAGGAGTATGTTGAAGCAAAGCATTTGCAAAATTATTATTGGGCTGAATCTGTACATTGTGCAGCGTACATTTTGAATAGGTGTCCTACAAAAGTAATGATGAACAGAGTGCCGGAAGAAGCATGGAGTGGGAGAAAGCAAGGAGTCACCCACATGAAAGTTTTTGGATGTGTGGCTTATGCACACATTCCAGATCAACTAAGGAAGAAGTTGGACAGCAAAGGGGAGAAATGTATTTTCATTGGATATGGTGAGGAATCCAAAGCATATAGATTGTATAACCCATCCACCAAGAAGTTTTTTGTGAGCAGAGATGTTCAGTTCATTGAGGAGGAATCTTGGGATGGAAGCATAAAGAAAACAATGAATGTTAAAACCTTTTTGTCACATGATGAAGATGATGAGGAGATAGCAGAAATACATCCCCAAACAACAGCGCCAACACAAGGGCAGCAAGAGACACCCTTGAGGAGAAATGAAAGTGCTTCTCCAAGCAAATCACAAGGAAGAAATTCAAGTGCTTCTTCAAGAACTTATACACCAAGTGAAAGAGGTAAGAAGTTCAGAAATTTAAGTGACATTTATGATGAAGGTATGAATTCTTTGTTTGCTTTATATTGGCATGTTGATGACCCTATTCATTTCAAAGATGATATTAAGGATAAGAAATGGATATAAGCTATGGATGAAGAGATCAATTCCATATAAGGAAACAAGACATGGGATTTAGTTGAATTACAAAAAGGAAAAGAAGTTATTGGAGTCAAATGGGTTTACAAGACCAAGAGTAATGCTGAAGGCAAAATAGAAAGATACAAGGCAAGATTGGTAGTCAAAGGATATAAGCAGCAGTATGGGAGAGACTGTGAGGAAACTTTCACACCGATTGCTAGAATGGAAACCGTAAGTGCAGTGCTGTCCATAGCAGTATAAAACAAGTGGAAAGTTTACCAAATGGACGTGAAGTCAGCATTCATAAATGGAGTGTTAATGGAAGAGGTTTACATTGAACAACCTTCAGGCTATGAAAAGAAAGGCCAGGAGCACAAAGTTTGCAGATTGAAGAAAGCTCTTTGTGGGCTGAAGCAAGCACCAAGAGCATGGTACAACATGATAGATTCCTATCTGTGAGAAAATGGATTTGAAAACTGTGAGGGAGAACCCACCCTCTACATCAAATAAAAAGATGGTAAAATACTAATTATTGTGTTATATGTTGATGATATTATTTTCACAGGTAATAATGATTGCCTTATTGAAAATTTCAAAACAGTCATGAAAGAAGAATTTGAAATGACTGACATGGGTTTGCTGAGATACTTCTTAGGAATAGAATTGGAACAAAGTGGAAATGAGATTTTTATCTCACAGGCGAAATACGTTAAAGAAGTGTTGGAAAGATTTAATATGCACGATAGCAAAGTAGCAATCACTCCCACAGTAATGGGATTAAAACTCTGCAAAGAGGACAACAACAAGGATTTTGACCCTAGTTTATACAAGAGTATAGTTGGCAGCTTTATGTATTTGACTGCAACTAGGCCGGATATAATGCATGTTGTTAGTTTAATTTCCAGATTCATAGAGAGGCCAAAAGAAGCACATTGGCACACAACAAAAAGGATTTTGAGGTATGTTAAAGGTACTAAAATGTTTGCTATTTTATATACTACTTCAGAATGTTCAGATTTAATTGGATACACTGATAGTGATTGGGTTGGAAGTGCAGATGATCGGAAAAGCACATCCGATTATGTTTTTCATATGGGTTCAAGAGCTATTTCATGGGCTTCTAAGAAACATCTTATTGTAGTGTTGTCTACAGCAGAGGCTGAATATGTGGCAGCTACAGCAGCAGCATGTCAAGCAGTTTGGATGAGAAGGATGTTAAGGAGTTTAGGCCAAGAGCAGGCAAAATGAACAGTGATTTTTTGTGACAATAGCTCAGCTATTGCATTATCCAAGAATTATGTGTTTCATAAGAGAACGAAACACATTGACACAAAGTTTCATCACATCAGAGAATTGGTGAACAGTGGAGAAATTGTTTTGTAACACTGCAGAACTCAAGA